>NQII01002706.1:315211-326322 GCA_002778355.1 Clitarchus hookeri | reverse complement strand
TGTAAACGCCCCACCCTATTTTTGAAAACTTCTGGATTGTAGAACGTAAGAAATTATCAATAATGGTTGTCTTGCATGCAACGCATGCAGTACAGTATTAAGCAGCCATACTGAGTCTGCACAAGTTTTGCTGGCTGAAGAAAAAAAAAGATGTTAATGCCTTTGCCATATGCGTAGTATCGATCAATATATTTCTCAGGTAGTGATGGGGTGGTGTGGCAAGAAAGGCTGATGCAGAGGGTGGGATGGATATAAGCGAGAGAAGGAGAAGTGGGCTTGACTAGCTAGTAAGCCCTTTGGTTGGCTGTGGCTGCTTGCTGCTTCCATAAAACAAAAAAAGAGCTACGTCATTGACCTCAACAGCATTGCCACATTGGTAGTGCATCGCACATTGAAAATTTGTCTCGTGTGATTCTGCTATAGTGAAACACAAGAGAAAGTAAAGGGCGGGAAAAAATTCAGCTACACTGTCGAATTCAAGCTGAACTGTATTAATTACAACTTGTAAAATGGAAAATGCGTTGTTGGTCCGAAATGTGTTGGGCGTTGGTGTAACTAGAGGAAGAAACTTGAGAAGGTACTGAAAAATAAACTTGCCTTTGNAATGTGTTGGGCGTTGGTGTAACTAGAGGAAGAAACTTGAGAAGGTACTGAAAAATAAACTTGCCTTTGCGAAAATTATTAATGCAAACACCTTGCTATTGATGTGGATTTGTGTAGTGTTTTTATTATGTGGAAAGAATAGTTTCTTGCAAAAAAATCTTATTACTCTGCCGTGAGGATGTTATGGCACTCGCATGCTGGCAACATTGTAACTGTATCTACATGCATTATAACTCATGGCTTTTTTTTTGTTCCTTTAACATTCTCCCTTCTTTCTCCACGACTCCTGTGACCTTGACCGGCTTCTTGCTTCTGCCACGTCCTGAATATTCAACCATGTATATTTATACAGCAGGACCAACATTAAATAAAACAGACTGTTCATCGTGCCAGATGTTTTTCCAAATGGATTTTTTAGTTGGGACAGTTTACTGTTAATCATCTGTGCCAAAGAAAACATTGCATTTGGCTTAATTTTTATATATATTCGGTGTAAATGTCCAACCAATATTTTTAACAACAAAATGTATTTAAAAATGTGGAGCGTTTAAATGAGCTAATAAGGTATCTGCAAACCTGATCAATGGCTACAAACAGCCCTGCTATCAGCCACTTGGTCTCTTGGAGGGGGTTACAGAGAAGGAGCAGATAACCTGAGNAATGGCTACAAACAGCCCTGCTATCAGCCACTTGGTCTCTTGGAGGGGGTTACAGAGAAGGAGCAGATAACCTGAGGACACAGTGTGAAATTCTTCCTACTAACTGATTGAAAAATATTAACTCCTTCAATAAGTTCAGCCCTGTGAGGGTTAATTAGTTTTCAAATTTCAAAGTATGTATTTAAAACAGTAAGTCTGTTAATAGGCTGTTCACGGTGAAGTGAGCACTTTTGAAAGCGCTACTTAATTGTATTTTTAGCTAATCTGTATCTTCCTGCTGCATGTAAATATAAACATTACCACTTGCTACACTTTAAATACATAGTGTTTACATTTCACTGCTTGGAAAATTATTCTACTATATTTACCCAGTTAATACACTCGTGATAAATATGATGAAGAACATTATAAATATTTGCAAATAAATGTCTATATAATAATTAGTACAAAGCAATTATTATGCACTCTACTCTCCCAAGGCTCCTGTCTGCTGAAATACTCGTAGTCATATACCATAAGGGCAAATATGTTCTTTCGTCATGAGCTTAACACGTTTCCAGAAAGTCTGATCCTAAGCTGTTTTCTTCTGTTTTAGGCACATAACATTCGTAGATAAAATTATGGATTATTTGGTATTTTTAGCCCATCAAAAAAGCACCTATCATTATGTAGCAGTAGCTAATTGACGGAAAATATCTCTAAAAGCATTTGAGAGTAGCACCTAGGCAAATGCTTCACGTGTGTAGTAGTTTCATAGTGATGTAAATTTGTTACTACATTTTAGTTAAAATACACTTCTGCGTATCAATTAAAATAAAATATATGACTGAACAAACATTGAGGAAACTTGACTTGTTTTATTTATATCTGAGAAAATCTGCCCTTCATATTTAATGGTATACGACATTTGTTATTTGTGATAAGCTATATAAGATGGTAGTTTGAAGCACATAAACAAATGTGTATGCTTTAGCTCTAGGGGATTGCACACAACTGTATACAAACACGCAATTACAGTTTCTTCAAGTTCCGTCAAGGTTTTCATAGCATCAGTCAATTTACTTTTATGTAGGTACAGCAAAAGTAAAGATGTTGAAATGTTGAGAAAAAATATTAGATTTATCGTGTTCAGAAAGTAATATCAAATACAAAGACAAGTCGTCGTNATCAAATACAAAGACAAGTCATCGCAAAATGTAACAATTCACTAAAAAGTATTATTTAAGGTTATTTGGTGGGTATTTTTATACATAATCAGTTTTAAAACTTGTGTTTACAGTGAGCGTTTGCAAATACAGTGGGCGAGTGTTAACAAGCAGCCCATGCCATCTGTTGGTGGAGAGTTGAATGTTAGCAAAGGGACAGATTCAAGACAACGAATTGTATCACTTTCTGCTTGTGTGCACTAATGTATATTCTTAAATAGTTACAAAGCTAGATATGATACTTCATTATGTTTATAAAAAACAAAGGAACTCATTTCATTTTCCATTAATTTAGCATTTACTTTCAATAAGATGTTATTTGGTGAAACTTCTTTCTGTAGAAGGGTATCTGCAAATGCTTTTGTCGCCAATCAAGTACAAAAACTTTAACATTGGACACTGCCTACATTTTTCTGAGCGAAAATGCAATGTTTAGTAGTCTCTTGCGAAAAAAATCTGAGGATGTCTTAACAAAATATTAATTTATATTAATAAATAGATGTTTTAAGAATAAAATGAGACCACAGAACGGGACCTATGATTTCCTTTGTTGCCAATAAATTACAAAAACTAACATGGACACGGCCTACGTTTTCCAAGTGAAAATTGAATGTTTGGTGGCATCCTGCTAAAAAAAATCAGAGGATATTTCAACTAAGTATTAGTTTATATTATAAACAGACGTCTTCCGAATATAATGATGCCACAGATGCCATTCTGCGATCTCCCTTGTTGCCAAACAATTACCTGTACAAAAAACTATAACATTGAATGCTATATACTGTTCATGGTAAAGTGAGCACCTTTGAGGCCCTAGTTAATTTTTCCTGTAAGCCATTTTTTTTATCCTTTAACCAACTTTTTAAATAAATATTGCCATGTAAGTAATAAACACAATGTGTGTATTCCATCGCACTCGGAAGTTAACTTCTAAGGGTAAAATGAAAAATATATTTATTGTCTATCGTTCCAAATGAGAAAGCTTTTAAAAGTGGTTACTTTACTCTGAATAGCCTCTACATACTTTTTTGCGCCATATTTACAAATGAAACTGAAGCTTTGTTGTTTATGCCACACGCAAACACCACTTTCCGCAATTCAAGTTACCAAAACTGGTTTCAACTACTCGTATAAATGCACTGAAGTGTCAANTTTCTGCTTGTGTGCACTAATGTATATTCTTAAATAGTTACAAAGCTAGATATGATACTTCATTATGTTTATAAAACACAAAGGAACTCATTTCATTTTCCATTAATTTAGCATTTACTTTTAATAAGATGTTATTTGGTGAAACTTCTTTCCATAGAAAGGTATCTGCAAATGCTTTTGTCGCCAATCAAGTACAAAAACTTTAACATTGGACACTGCCTACATTTTTCTGAGCGAAAATGCAATGTTTAGTAGTCTCTTGCGAAAAAAATCTGAGGATGTCTTAACAAAATATTAATTTATATTAATAAACAGATGTTTTAAGAATAAAATGATACCACAGAATGGTACCTGTGATTTCCTTTGTTGCCAATAAATTACAAAAACTAACATGGACACGGTCTACGTTTTCCAAGTGAAAATTGAATGTTTGGTGGCATGCTGCTAAAAAAATCAGAGGATATTTCAACTAAGTATTAGTTTATATTATAAACAGACGTCTTCCGAATATAATGATGCCACAGATGCCATTCGGCGATCTCCCTTGTCGCCAAACAATTACCTGTACCAAAAACTGTAACATTGAATGCTATATACTGTTCGCGGTAAAGTGAGCACTTTTAAGGCCCTAGTTAATTTTTCCTGTCGGCCATTTTTTTTTATCCTTTAACCAACTTTTTAAATAAATATTGCAGTGTAAGTAATAAACACAATGTGTATATTCCACCGCACTCGGAAGTTAACTTCTAAGGGTAAAATGAAAAATATATTTATTGTCTATCGTTCCAAATGAGAAAGCTTTTAAAAGTGGTTACTTTACTGTGAATAGCCTCTACATACTTTTTTTGCGCCATATTTACAAATGAAACTGAAGCTTTGTTGTTTATGCCACGCGCAAACACCACTTTCCGCAATTCAAGTTACCAAAACTGGTTTCAACTACTCGTATAAATGCACTGAAGTGTCAAATTTGTCTTTTATGTCTGATGAATTCCAAGGGATGAATCCAGTAAAATNCGTATAAATGCACTGAAGTGTCAAATTTGTCTTTTATGTCTGATGAATTCCAAGGGATGAATCCAGTAAAATGGTGGGGGGGGGGGAGAAGAATGGAAGTGAGGAAACAAGAATGTATCCGTACCAAATGTGATTGACTGGTGGAGAGGTGGAGACCACAATGGGAGGGAGATTTGCAGTGGTTTCACATTCCAGAGTTGTATTTGAGAGACAACTTGTAGACATCCATGCGGCTGATGGCATGTTAAAAAAAAACCAAGTGGTGACACATGGCGTCTAGAGTGGTTGAAGGCCGCAGACCGGGGTAACCGCTGCTGCTGCTGATGGCTGAATATAGTCCATTGACCTTGGGCTGGAGTGGAGCTGCGACTGGTGAAGCTGGCTGTTTACTATCTCCAACCAAGCAAGTGAACTGGAACGGAAGTACTCTTCACAAATCCAAGTGAAGAGGACCTGGTTCTATCCCAGACAAAGGCAGATGCAGATATGTAGCTATAAAAATAACTTGGAGTCTAGCTAACTCTAATGCTGGTTGTCCAGAAGGGACTCGGGGTGTCACCACAAGAGTGGTAGTGAGTATCTCGGGAGGTGTCGAAGAAAGTCTTTGCGGGTGGCTGAAGATCCAGAAGATGTGGCTGGTAGAGTTGGTCCCTTGTGAGGAAGGCGGTGAGCAGAGAGCTCCAGCACTAGGAAGTGGTGGAGCGAGCTGTGGTACATCAACTGGTGTTTCTCTGCCAGTGCGCTCACCTATATGGAAGGCCGGCTGCGGGTCCTTCAGCTCCCTTTGGCTGTGGCACTCCTCCGTTAGCGGCACCTGCCGCAATCTCTTGGGTTTGTTTCAGAAGTTAATCTTCCTAGGTTCAAACCCCCCCGTTCAAGGTGACGTAATACCATGAGAATACGAGGCAGAGTCATGTAATTGTAGTACTACGCGTCACACGTCAGTGTAATAAGTAATCAACAAACTGTAATCAAAACCCAAGAGAAATCAAAGTTGTAATAACACAAGTAAAGTGACAAGGCAAGCAGCAGAGCACAATGGCATGACAAACACTGAGGGTAGAGGCATCACACGCGGAAACATTCCACCCATGCCGCATGAGGGTTAGAGGGTGGGTCGAGTCAATAGACTTGTACTGGGAGCCTAGGGGGTTGTATCTATTTTTAGATGAGCTGATCCTGCCCTTACAGTGCTCACTAAGAGAAATGCAATGCGCAGCAACTAAAAATGTGCAACAAATGTATTTTTTTGGCAGATTTACTCTAAATGTTTTTATTTTTCACTCAAATATCTTACGATTCCTCAAAATTGAGTCATTGTAAAAAGACAGTTGCTTTAAATGGGGTCGGTATACCGAGGTTCTGCTGTACTTGCAGGGTGGTACTCATGGCCAGACACGCTCACACAAAAGTCAGGTGAACACATTTTCCACATGGAACCCTTTTATCACACACACCATGCAACTACAGCAAGTCTCCCCCCNACCCCCTTGTGGTCACCCCCTTCACTAGACCATTATAAGTGACAAGAGCCAGATACAATCTCACTTCCTCACTTCCAGCCTTCTCCCCCCTTTTGCCCACTCTCTAACTGGGTTATTCATAGTTTTCTGTCATCATGTATCTCAAAAACAAGATTTGTAATTTAAGTTCTGTGTCGAATGTTAGATTTCATTTGTGGTATAAACAACGAAGTTTTGGTTTCATGTGTAAATATGACACAAAAAAGTACGCATGTTGTGGTTTTTGTAATTGTTTTTTGACGAGTTTCCAGTACCACTCTGTTAGTATAAATTAATATTTTGTTGAAATATTTTTCTGCAAGGAGCTGCCAAACATTGAATTTGTGCTCAGAAAAAAGTATGTAGTGTTCAGTGTTACTGTTTTTTGTAAATGATTGGTTACAAAGTATGTCGCAGATACTGTTGTGGTGTATCATTTTATTTGGAAGACTTCGTCATCCACAGAATCTTTGCTACATCTTGGAACACAGCAGCTTCAAAATTTCACCCCTAATCTCAATAGAGTTCTAGTGGCACTCCAAACTCCGAGAAGACATGACTGTACTAGTTCATCGACCACAGTACGTGCTTCTTGATTTGGAAGGGGTGACCTCAGACCACTTAGTGAAGTAATCTTGGACCACCATTAGATACTGATTACCTCTCTCTGTGGCGAGCAAGAGGCCCAAAATATCTACTTCCATCCTTTCGAATGGGGCTCCAACATTGTATTTTTGGAGGTGGCCTTGTCCCCTAATCCTCTAGCCATTTCTTGCTATGCAAATGTGGCAGATTCTGCACCACGTCTGAACATATTCCCAGCAATGAAGCCAGTAGAATCTCAGTTTAACTCTATCGAGGGTCTTATTAACACCAAACTGAGCACTGGCTGATGTATTATGCAGTTCCTTTAAAACTTCAGGGTCCCAGCATTCTGGAAGGATCAATTTTAAGCATGTCATTGATTGTCATTCTGATTGCTTCATGCACCTAGCGCTCATGGTCGTACAAGGCTCCAGATTGACAACTTGGGAGTCACACCGGTGTTTATATAACTGAGCCNCAAGGCTCCAGATTGACAACTTGGGAGTCACACCGGTGTTTATATAACTGAGCCGACCTGGCCCAGAAGGTTTTTCGCCCCACGAGTCATGCAGAGTGGAATAGGAAAAGGGGGGGGGGATCAAACAAATAGTGCAGCTGCTATCCCAAGACACTCAATTCATTGTCTGATTGCAGCACATGCCAAGTGTTACATGGAGGCTCCTTTGTAACTCCGTACTCTTCTCCAATTACCAGTGATGCCCATGAAACACTGCGCTCTGCACGCACTAGGCAGATGGGGCACTGGAAGCACTGCAGTGCGATTGCATGTAACAATATAAATATTTAACGAAGCACTGATATCCCTCGATAAGCAACTGAAAATGGACTTTGCTCGTGTTGAAAGTTACAGATAACCAGCCCCCCAAAATTTTCGTAAACACCTCCAAAGCACAGATTTGGTTTCAAGTGTTTGGTAGACACCTTGGGGTACTGTCTGTCTCATATAAGCTGCTTCGTAACCTGTTTGTATTTGCATTCATGTTGGCAGTGCTTGGCTGAAAATAGTGCACAATTACTAGTTTAAAATATTTTCAATCATACACAACAATATTGCTTTTTTAGTTACCTAATCACAAATTTTAAATTATTCAGCTGTTTTTTCATTATTCTTTAAAAACTTGCAACATTTATGAATTTTGGCACACACACAGCTGTCTAAAGCACTGTAGTCAGTCTTGACTCTTGCGCAGCACTACCTGCATGAATTGTAATCTTTGCGTGTTAAGTGGACGAGCTGTGGCCACCATGTTCTTCAAATTATTATTCTTGTAAATATTGTGTCTATTTGATGTATTGGGCCTTTAAACTTTGTTTTCGAAGTGAACACGTATAACCATTTATTATTTTAATTTCTGTTGAGTGCTGTTTTCATGTCTGCCCGATACATAATTACAGTTTAAAATGCTATTTATTTGTGACATATTTGATAAGTTTGGCGTAGTGTATGTTTCGACCTAACTTACCCTGCATTAAAAGTATATACTTATGCTTGGGATTTACTGAAACAGTTTCAGGTGAGATGTGTACTAACTTTTTACGTAGTTAATTTTTTTATTTGTAATTGTTACAAGACTTATATATGGCATACAAAATATTTGAGTGATTATGGGCTGTTTACTGTGAAGTGAGCACTTGTGAGGTCCTATTTACTTATTCTTTCAGCCCTTTTTTTTTGTATCATTTAATCACCTTTTAAATTAAATATTGACATGTAAGAAATAAACATAGTGTATATATTTCACTGCACTCTGAAATTAACATCTAAGGCTAAAATAAAATATATTTATTGACTACTATCCAAATAGGACTATAAAAAGTGCTCACTTTACCGTGAATAGTCTATGAACCGTGTAGGTTTCTTCACGTTTTCCTAAACCATGTCTAATATTATTTCACATTAGTTTATGCTAACTATTTTTTAGATGAAATAATTTATTTTAATGCATTTCTGGTGGGGGTTGTTTTTATGGTTAGATTGACATAAGTGTGCTTCCTTTGATTATATCTGGTGACCTCAGATTTGTAACTTTGACACATTGAACCTACATGTTTTGTTTATCTACGTAAGGAGCTTTTCCATTGCCATGCTCTTATTTTGTCACTTTGTGGATCTGTAGTTGGATATTAGTCAATCTGTGGTTGGATATTAGTCAATCTGTGGTTAACCATTCCAGTGTTGGATAAATTACATTTTAAAAAGATCTTCAGTTAAATAAAGTTACTTTAGAAAGTAACTTCAACTACTTTTCGTTACTTTTGGAAAAAATGTAACTTGGGTTTTAATTTTAGTAACTTATCTGAACTCTGTTACTCAGTAGCTGACTTATATATGTGTAGACCTACTTTATCTTAAAACACTGTTCATTATAAAAAGTAAAGCATAAAATATTGGTTAAAGGATGCTGTAAATAACATTGTTATAAGAATAAAACCAATAGGTATGTTGTTAATAAACATAGAAACTTAACAAATAGAAGACTACTGAATTGACATAAACATAACAACTTTTTTAAAATAATATCTCTCCCTAACAATTAGTACAGTCAATGACATGGTATGGTACATGTGTTTTGCACTAGGGGAACTACTTTTCAGTATTTTTATGTTTTAGTTGTAACATTTTAACATAGGTTATTTTATTTCCTATTATCATGAATCTAACACCCCACTGCACAAAACTTCTGCAACTCTGTATATACAAAATGTGAAAATGTTTTATTGAACACATTGCTTGTTTGTTTAACAGTAAAGCCATTGAGTAGCAATAGTGTCAGTAGTATAAGAAGAGCAATAAGTGTATTAATAATTATAATACAGAAAATTTATCTCACAGTTTTAGTAATACACTTAACAAAATGGAAACCTAAAATAAGACAAGTTTCTTGTCAGTAGATACGTATGTCACTTGAAGTATTTACACTGAACAAAAACATTGGAAATATTTCAAACCAGACAAAATTGCAATGGCATTCATTCACGCAGGCTTTTTAAAAGATTACTATATAACGGTGCAATTTGTCCCAAGAAAAATTGTGTTCCAAAACTGATACTACTTTTCAATAATTAATTATAACATTCTTGTTTTTTCTTCTTCTCCTTAAGAAACACCAAAACAAAACTATACATAGCAAGCGTTCCATACTGTCATCGACATAAAAATATTGTATTTTTAGATTTAAATTAAACTTACACACTCGAGTATGTATTGTACAACACTATATTTTGTAGTCAATAAATAAAATCACTGAGTGAAGTGCTGTGTTGGCAGTAATTTTCATGTAAAATGTTTATCGAATTGATTTCTGGTAGGCTATTTGTAAAATAAATAACGCTAGAGCATTATTTTAATTTTCAGATATCAAACGTATCAAAAGTATGGTAGTTGAGAGTTGAAAGATTTGGGCGGCTTTTAACAATGAGGTTTTGTGAGCCGATGATGGTTAAATGAGGTGAGAATGGAGCAGCACCAGAATACAAGGGCAATGGAAACAGGAGATCCCAGAGAAAACCCACCGACCAGCAGCTTCATCTGAAAATCCGGGAGTGACCCGACCGGGAATTGAACCCGGTTTGCCCTAGTGGGAGACGAGCAGTCTAACCGCTCAGCCACCGCGGCCCCAAAGGTATGGTAGTGTTAAGTGGTTTTTTAGGCATGTTTACATCAAAATAGTAACAGTACTAACATAGCATACAAAATAACATTACGTACACTTATTAAATTAAAGCTGACCAAAAAAAACTAAACTGGTTTACCAAATACGTACGGAAATTTTAGCTCCGCCTCGATTCTTTACACGTTTCTAAAATATTATTTGTTTTAACTCTGAATACATCTAAAACCTTTTATTATAGCAACAATAAAAACATTTGCGACAGTTTTTGCACAAAATACAAGAAAACATGTTGGGCAAGGCTAAGTACCGGTAATTAAAAAGTTAACCAGATTTTCACAATTTCGGCCACAGAGTACATAAGTATACAAAGTGTGAAACAGCCACTTATTCCATGAGCTTCAGCTGCACACACTACCAAAATGGCATTACTGACCAGCAACATGTCTGAACTCTGTTCCCTAATCAGCGCCTGGTAACTAACTTGCCAGCCGGCAACCCAGCCATTAGCAAATGTTTTGTAGCACACAGTAGTCAATCGGACAAGAGGCCTGTTCCCAGAGATTCGCACAACCAATCAGTGAATGGGTACGCCCATATCAAAGAAATCGCCACGTCATTTTGTCTCTGTGTAGTTTTCTACTCTGTGCTTCGGCTGTGCTCAAATCGCTCAATTCGTAATTTAGTGATTTAGTAGTTTTCTGTTCAGATTCTCTCTTTAGTCATTTATTTAGCAATTGTAATAACCCATTATAT
>NQII01002706.1:303526-315188 GCA_002778355.1 Clitarchus hookeri | reverse complement strand
ATATATATATATATATATATATATATATATATATATATATATAGACACACACACACACACACACACACACAGAGAGAGATTTAAAGAACGGTAGTACTCAGAAATAAATTTAACGTATTTAGAAAATTTGTGGAATATTACAGTGTTACTATATTTCAAAATTAAATTGAGTCATAACACTAGTAAGAAAATTATTAAATTATTGGTTGAATAAATTTGCCAATTCTAATGTATTATTACGTGCATACGATAGAAACACCTGTGCAAACTATAGGAATTTTCTTACGTTTAGGCGTTTCCTCAGGTTAGAAGACGTTCTTGGTGAAAATAAATAGTTCATAAAGCATGAAAAACATTTACCTTTAACATTTGCATCATCCCCATGTAATATACTAAGAAAGATATAATCTTACGTTTAGGAAATGAAAAACAGTTCCCTTCATTGTCTGCGTCCATTTTAGAATTTTCGAAAGCACAAGTTGTTAGACATGTTTCACAGACAAGAAAAAATAAACCCGAAGCAGGCAGGGTAGATGGTAGTTAGGGTAACGGTACTAATTCTAGTAACGTAGACCGACGTCAAGCGAGCATCCCATGCTACTTTAACCCATGGCTCATGAAGTTCCCCCATCTTTAGCTATTCTTGCTGCACTGAGATGAAACTACAGTATTGTGAAGCAAAAAGTAACTTTAATTTTTCTGTCTGTTACAATTAATGAGTACCTTACGTACTGTAGCTACCCCGAAAAGTTACTTAAAAGTAATTCATTACTGAGTAATTAATTTTTTCATTACGTTACTACCCAACACTGAATCAGTCACAGTATAACAAGTTTTGAAGACAGAAAACTGAACCGACACTAACCCTGAAAGCTTTCAAAATTGATGGGAAACCCTATTGTGGGAAGAAAACAAATAAAATGAAAGTGGTCATGAACAATCCTAGCTCAATGCTGTCTCCTTCCCCCGTCCCCCTTTCTCCAACCCAACACTTAATTCAACAAGCACAGAATTTTATTTCAGGGACATTAGTAAGGTTATGAATCCTACCAATAACTGCACTAAACACTCTTGTAGTGTTACATCCACTCACTCATAACAACCAGGCTATGACATGTACAAGTCAAACATCTTTGATGTATAGGTTTATCTTTCACGCAGTTTATACAATGCAAATTACACAGGCCAACGATAAAAAATTTTTTTTAATGATTTTGCCGNATAAAAAAATTTTTTTAATGATTTTGCCGGATTCTTATGTTTTTTGGTGTGCTGAGTCTGAAAATAATAATAAAAAAGTCATAACACCCACCATTTTTTCACATTTAAATATACGAAATGTGAGAAATTCATTTATTATCTAATATCTGTGCATTTTTATATACTTTATTTATAAAAAATTTTATATACATTTTTATATACATTATTAATATACTAAAACATACATTAAATCTAAATGTAATTAGGTTGGCAGTGGTGGTACGACTGTTTATTTTCTTTCAGTCAACACAACCTCACTTTTCAGCTTTTTGCCCATGTGCTCTAAGTATGGCTAACCGTGGTTGTAAAAACTTTCCTAACAGTTTTTGTTATATATGGGGTGAGTTTGTAATTTAAAAACATCAAAGAAACATTACAGAGTTTGTTAAAACAAAGTGTACTTGGTATATTTTGGAATAAAACTCTGTGATTAAGAAAAACCTTGGGCTCCACACAAGGTATGCTATGTTTGTGTTGAAGACCTTAGAAAATGGTAAAAAAATGAAAAGACAGCTTTTAGATTTGCAGTACTCATGATATGGAGAGAACCAAAAAATCATTCAGACGATTGTTATTTTTGTAGCATTGATGTTACTGAATAAACTCCAAAAATAAGAAATTAATTGTCTACCCTAATCTTCCTTCAGGTATTTGGCCAGTCTGTCATAGTCCGGGACTTCCTGTCCCTGAGCCACCACAGGATATTGATGATGTTTTACTTGAGCAGTCCAGTGAAACTGAATCTGATGAAGGTAAACCAGATGATGATGATGAGTTTCAATGTTCTCCAGAAAATTTAGAACCTCAGTTGTTTACACAGTAGTTAAATGATTTGGCAAGAGATTTGGGTTTGACTAAAGAGAAAGCTGAATTGCTTGGCTCTAGGCTAAAAGAAAAACATTTGTTGGCACCTGGAGCATCTATTTACCAATATAGAACAAGAGATCAACAGTTCACTAAGTTTTTTAAGCAAGAACAGGATTTATAGTACTGTCATGATATTGGTGGTCTAATGAATGAATTTGATATTGAGTACAACAATGAAGAATGGAGGCTTTTTATAGACTCATCAAAAACTAACTTAAAAGCTGTTCTTTTACACAATGGTAATACTTACGCTTCACTGCCTGTGGCTCATTCAGTCCATATGAAGGAAACTTACGAAAATCTAGACATTATTTTAAAGGAAATTAACTATCCTGCTCACAATTGAATGATGTGTGGAGATTTGAAAGTTGTTTACATACTCCTAGGCCAACAAAAGGGATTTACTAAATTTCCATGTTGTAATGTAATGACGCAGTATTATACATTTTCGGGACACGTGGTTCATTTTCTTTTGCTTTGCCAAGCTTCGTAATATTTTCTCGACATTCAAAATTAAAGCAGTGGTGATTCGTTTATCATTATCGGACATATGTTTGCCGTTTTCAAAATTTTAGGTTTTGTTAAGTGTCAGTATTATATTAGAAACTTTCAGACTGCGTCGACAAGTTTTGTACGAGAAATTCGCTTATCTTTATCTTGACGGCGCAGTTAAGCGGGCTACGCAGTTTGGATAGCATAGGAAGAGCTTGCGTGATGGCCCATGCCAGGCCCTTATCTGTGGAGAGGGGAGTGATGGGCAGCATAAATACTCATGCGCATATCGCCGGTCAGCAGTGGATAACGGGCAGACAGAGAGAACGGACAACGGCCGAGGCGTCGATACTCGCTAGTTGTCGAGGCCGCGTTGGACGTGGCGCATAGCCCCCACACCGGCAACTTAACCCTGCTCGTTTGATTTCTACGCCGGTGGGGGAGGTCTCTAATTATTAATATTCTGGCGAGGCAACTTTTCAAGTTGTAAAGAACAATCAAATGACGACTGTGGCACTGCTCTCTAGTTTATCTGTGAATCCGTGAAACCCGTTTGTACTCGGCATACCTGAATTCTGTATGTGAACGGTTGCATCTTGGTTAATAATTTAAAGTAAAGAATAATAAACCGGAACTTAACTACATTATTTGGTATTTAATTGGCGCCTCCTTTTTAAAGAGTTAGTTGCTACTACTGAGCTAGCCGAATGGCAACTTCCAGCCGTCAATACATTGACGTGCGGCATATCAAATTTGGCGGCCTAACTGTGGGACTAATATTACAAAGCCAGCTATAACGAGCCGCGTGCAACATTACAATGTTTTATATGTGAGTGGGACAGCAGAGCAAGGGATCGACACTGGTCCACAAAACATTGGCCTGCAAGAAAAATCTTAACACCTGGAAAGAAGAACATTTTGTATAAAACTTTAATATATCCAAAAAAAATTCTTCTTCCACCTCTTCACATTAAATTAGATTTAATGAAACAGTTTGTAAAAGCCTTGCCTAAAGATGGTGAATGTTTTAAGTATTTGTGTGAAAAGTTTCCTCATTTATCAGGAGCCAAACTGAAAGAAGGGGTTTTCGTTGGGCCTGACATTCGTAAAATGATGTTCGATTCCAACTGTGAAACAAAAATGACTACAAAGGAACAGGAGGCATGGATATCATTTAAGCAAGTTGTGACTAAATTTTTGGACAATGTTTAAAGACCCAAACTATGAGCCTTAAAGTCCACTTCTTACACAACCATCTTGACTTTTTCCCTGACAACTTGGGTGATGTGAGTGAAGAGCAGGGGGAGCGGTTTCACCAGGACATCAAAGTGATGGAGAAACGTTACCAGGGACGGTGGAATGTCAGCATGATGGGTGATTACTGCTGGTCACTTCACCGAGAACAACAAAATGCATCACATCGGAGAAAAAGCTACATAAGAGAGTAAGGAAATACCAAAAAATAAACACTTAAAATGTATGTAATGAATTTTTAAAAAATACAATTGCATACATTACATTTTAAAATACAAATGCATATTGTGAGAGAGCTGTTGGTGATACAAAAAAACTGATGCCAGATTCGGTTTCAGCACCCAAAAATACATAAGATTCAGCTGCATTTATTTAAAAAGTTTTCACAAAATATTTTTTTTTGTTGGCTTGTGTTACACATTTAAATTAAAACATTACTGAAGTAAATCAATTCACATAATTGGCTTTCAAAATTAATGTCAATATTTAAACTAAAAAATTTTGAATGTAGCAGTTTTCCAGTATGCAGAAAAGTTCTCACTTTTTAAGCACATGTATATATGAAACCCTACAGTCACCAGCTGATATCAATGATCTTTCTGTGGTAGACATCATCACAACCGTAAACACCATGGATTCTGGTATCAGGTACAGCAGAGGCGGAAGGATATGTCCGCAAAACAACATTATTCGTGGTGCTTTCTATAGCCGTCATAATCTTGCCAACTTATATGGGACAGAGAGTAAAGTAAGATTTATATACTCAACAAAAACAAACTTTTATTTACTCACTCCTACTTGCTCTGCTCCATTGTGATTCTTCGCTTCAAAAATGCACAAAGTGTTGGTGGTTTTTTTTTAAAATTAATTAATTAATTTATTTATTTATTTATTTATTTATGAAAGGTAGCTAGCTGAAACATGCCTAAAATTATTTAACATGTAAACCCCTATCCTTTTGCTCAACTGGTTCTGCATTAGGCAACGTCCTTTAGAAATAATTCAGCCTCAGTGACATATAGCTGTTTAACACTGGTGTTATTTTGGGTATTGTCTTGTGAACCATGGTGTTTGTAGATGTGCTGTATAGTTTTTAATAGCATTGAAAGCGCCAACTTGTAGGTAATTTGTGAACTTACTAAGTTCCAAGAGCTGTATCTTTGCTTAGGTATGGAAATCTCTATGTTAATTAAAATATAATTCAGGTGGTATTATTTGTTTAGGTTTTTTTTTGATGATTACTGAATTTCTGCAATCCACAGAATGTGTGCTTGTTTTCAGGGCAAGTAGTGAACGTGATTCGCTCTCGCGAACACGTGGTCAGTGAGCATATCACCATCCCTGCCTCGTACACGTCAGGGGTGACCCTTGTTGTGCGGCGGGACTCCCCTGCATTTCTGGAGCTGCGCTGTGCCCCAGACCTACCGCTCCTGCAGCGCGGCGAGGTTTCCGGGTGCTAGCCGTGGCCAACCAACAAGTCACGTTGATGACTCTTGAGCGGGGGTGTCCACCCTCGACATTTTAGTGGCCATAAACAATGGTGCAACTTGCAATACAGATGTTGCCAATGTTTCAATAAGACTGATATTCATTAGCAGAGATTGTCTTGTACTGAGATTGTACTGCGTGTTGCCGTTGAGCACAATTTAATATGTTGTATATGTGTACCAATTAAACAGCTTGTATATTGAACATAATCATTTTCCAAAGTACAGTGTATTTATTTGTAAACTGAATCTGTATCTAGTAAATTCTTGCAGTACCAATTTGTTGTATAATAAATAACTGAAATCTGATCTCAGTGAATTTTATTATTAAAGGAAAATATCTTGCAGGTTGTTGTTCATGTTCATTCATAGCAGTGGGACAGTATTGTCCCAGTTGAGGTTTATCTGCAGATCACGGAACCGCACTCATTTTGCTCCGTCAGTTCTTGATTACTACCGAAGGATGGCTTAAAGCCCTCTACTCGATAGTAATTCTACTTTCCAGGACGAGTTGGTGAACACCAGTAGTTGTGTGGCACTGCAGGGAGTCAGGTGACAGCTCAGGTAGTAGAGAAGACTGGGTGGATGCAAATTTGTGATGTGGTCCATGCACAAGTCTGTATTGTTGCTCCTGTACATAATCAGTCTGTATGCAGGTGACTTGAGTGATGAGCCAGGGCTTCACAGTCCACCCACCCATCATCCCAAGGACACGCAAGTGGGTTAGAAGCAAGGCTATGGCAAGACAGAGCAAAAACGCAAGAAGAAGAATTGGTGAATGAGGGCCTACAGGGATGTTTGGCCACTGATGCAGCATTATCCTTCACAGAGAAACAAGAGCAGGGGGGGGGGAGACTCTATAGGTATTGGCAACTGGCCACTATTGTTTTGAAGACCTTCACCAAACATGAAACTGCTGCAATAACAGTTATAACAGTAGGTAGCATTCAAGGTTTGCTGAAATACTGGTTGTGAGCACGGTTGATAGAGAAAGGGCCAATCAGTAATCAACACAGGATTGCGTTAGTGGCTGTTGAGTATAATGTATGTACCTAGAGGAAATCCATTCCAGAAGTTCCGTGTTTAGGAAGATGCTTTATATGCATAACCAAAAGTCATCTTTTTAAAAATTATTACATTGTGTGTCTATAGTGTNGGGGGGGGGGGTACTTAAGGAAAGCAGTCACAATAATATATAATAAATTACTTTATTCTGAAACACAACCGTTGGGGCAGCTACAACTGTTAGAGTTTGCGAAATTGTTGTGAAATCAGTTGATGTGATTTTTAAAAATGGTCACTAAAGTGGGTTTAGAATTAAATTTAAGAAAATTTGAGAAAACAAAACATTTTTATTAATGCGAATGAAAATTGTATCCTACATTCTTTACATATGTCTCTTCACATTTTTGTACAATTCGAGTACTTCATCTGTAATCATTGTTTTCACGTACAGGACATATTTATATGTAACATTAGACTTTAAAGTACGTCAATTTTTATTGCCAAATTCAATGTAACATGTCAGAATTACACTGCAAATAAAAAGAAAATTTGTAAGTTAAATTCTTACAAAATTTAACTCTGTTATACATTGAAAAATGCAGTTGGGCAGAAATTATTTCATTCTGTTGTAAGAACTTTTGTTTCTAAATTGATGCTGTAGTTCAGGTTTTGTTTGTGTTACATTTTGAAACATATGAACCTCTGCCTCCGCTTAAGTTTTTTCACATTTATAGTCTGTAGAGCCGAGCCGATAAAGATTTTTACCAGTACTTTCTTGCAGATACAACCAATATCCAATACTGGTACAGTGGACTTCACAAAGTTGAAAAGGGGAAAAAATCAGTGCAAATAATTTGTGCAATTAGTTTTATTTCCTTAGGACATTTGTGTGAAGGCAGTAAAATAATGTGTTTCTTTATCATTTCTTATGTAATTTGATTATGACTATGATTTATATGGCAGGTTTTCACTTGTTTAAGCTTCTGCTGCAGATCACCCTGATACTTAAGGCGAAGTTGTTGCACGTGTCTTGAGAACAATTCACCGTAGTTTTAGTTTTTTATTTTGTAAGAGAACCAATATTTTGAAACTTCTATTTAACAGACACTCGCAGTTCTCCAAAATTGGCCAGTTATGACCAAGTTGTCTGTATAAACCAAAACAGTTAATTTTTAACCCATTTGATCCACTCATAAATGTGAAAATTACATGTAAACGTATTTTGGTAACTGGGTACATGAAGTCATGTTCACCTGTCTCTGATGAAAAAATTAAGTGTTTTTATTGATGAATTGAAGTTTCCGAGTAAAATTATACCCCAGCAAAATGAAAGATCCATAAGTAAACACATTTTAATTGGTAAACGTGTTTTGAATAAAATGTGATGTACTCTGGCTCTGAACAATAATTCCTTGTAACGAAAAGTGGCTTCAATGGGTAGTACTAACAACAAAATAGTACAAACATTACAACATGCTAACAAGGAATTGAATATGACATTACTGCTTAACATTTTATTCTTCTTCGTCTTCTTCCCTGTCATTCTTACAATTTGGCATTGATAAAGTTCAATGAAGGAGAAGTAAGGTTTATTACCACGAGGAAAATACATTGTATTAGGGGAAAGTGAAGTTTTCTTTGGCATTTGTTAACGCATGGCAGTGGCATTACATATTTTCCACCTATGTCATGTAAAATGGGGCGATATGCCACTTTGAAGCACATGTGAATTGTAGACAGTTCCTCTGCTAACATTTTAAGATAAGACAGCGGCATTATTTAATCAAGCATTTTACATTTAGTGACAAAAGGAGAGTGAGGACATGCCAGCATCCATCTCTTGTATAATTTCATATTTTTCCACAAGTGTGATGGCCTGCCTCTTGCTTCCACTCATGTTAGTCACAATCCAAAATATATTACAAAAAGTAGGATAAGCTGTCAACAACTGTAACAAAATGAATCCAAAAAAATTTGTCAAATAGAAATTTGAGTGAAATACTGTAACGAAGTCCTCAATAAATAGAAATCCAAACTGTACTCGTTGAATAATAGCAAAAAATCGAAATTGTTATAACACTAGACAGTCAAAACATATGTGACAACAAGTAAATTTCTCAGAAATAATAACTGAACCAAGATGACAAACATGCATGATTAAAAAAAAGGGAAGATAAAACGCTGAGTCATTTTTCTTTTTGCAGCTTTCGGCGCACGCAAGTATCAACATTGTCTGGTGCTGCTGCCGCCACGGAGCGTGGAATGTGTCGTGCTGCACGTGCGTATCTCGGCAGCCAAGTACAGTGCAGTAAAAAGAACTGCACCAGCGGAGGCCGGCGCTGCGCTGTGAAGTAGAACAGCTGTCGGGGTCAATGACCTTGCTCGTGCATTAGTGACAATAAATTTTAATGAATTTCTCTGGTTTTTTTTTTATTTTTACCATGTGACGCATTGCGCAGCAAGGGCAATGTCTGTTCAATTCACTTTTAAATGTTGCAGCTTTCAACCGTGTTTTAAACCTTTTTCATGCCTATTTTTTTTTACCGTTACCGAAATTGTGTTTGCACGAACGAGGTATTTGTATATTCCAGAGGTCATACGAACAATGTTTGAACGTAGAAGTGGAGTGAAGCTGACTGTCATTTCCACTTTGAAATGTGAGACATTTACAAATAATATTAATCAATACCATATTTTCATTTCTGATGATAAAGAAATAACAAACATCTTTTTTCCAATTCATTTCAAATTAATTTCTACTTCAAACAAAATCAAATTGTTCTCATACATGTGGACTTTTTAGAATTTCATTTGATCCCACTATTACATTACAACAAATACTGGGTGTATGGTAGTTAACAAAACTGAAATAAAATGGAGAAAACTGGATGGCTAACTGATAATGGCACCTATGTTTATTAGAATTTTAACCATGTTGTGGTTAAACTTTCAATGAATTTTCACAGTGATGAATGTACATGTACATGGAATAATTATTTTTGTAGGATAACAATTTCTAACATTTTGATGACCCATCTTTAATTATTGCATCACATTTACGGATAGGTTACCTTCGCACTCGTGCCGATACTGTCTACTGTACTTTATCAATTGTACTGTTGATCGTATTGATTGTATACTTGTCTTGGAATTCCGTTGCAAATATCAAATTGTTAGAATGATTCCCTGTTTTTTTGCTGGTAATAAGTGCTCTTTAGGTTTTTACTTTTTTTTTTTTTTTTTAATTGGTATGCCAAAGTGATGCAAAGAATCAGAATTCTTGCCTTCTGAATCAATAAGACGACACGTTTTTATTACATATTACAATCTGGCCATCACAAATGGGGAATAAAAATACGAACCAAGAAAATACTGGTCTTCAGTATTGGTTTTAAAAAAAAAGCGTTCAGCTTAGGTGGTTCCAATATTTTGAATACTGGCTGGTTTTAAATATTGGGTTTTCATATTGGCTCAGCACTAATAGTATGTCCAAGAATATAGCGCCCTTACCTTTTTAAGGATGGGTGATTGGCAAGACTTCAGGTCAGCATTAAGATGTAAGAAAATTTGTGTGTTAATGGTGGAAACAACCAGTGTTTAGCACCTCAAAATAACATTATTTAGTTGCATGTTCTGCTGGTGCTTGGGGCAGCAGGTCATCTGCTAAAGATTTCGTGAATGACGTGCAGAGGTTTCCCCTTTGTCTCCGGCAGGGCAAAGTAGGTGAAAACTCCGGCGACCAGGCACATTGTCCCAAACAGCCAGAAGACACCGTACGTCCCCAGGGCTCCAGCCAGGTCCAAGAAGAACCTTGCAATCATCGCTGAGCAAAAGGCAGACCACATGGAGGTAATTGTTGTGGCCTTGTTTTTTGCCCCTGGCGAGAACACTTCTCCCATCAGGGCAAATGGCACTGTGCCAAAACCTGCAGCAAAACACAACAGTGTTTTTTGAGTCTTGGAAGATGTATCCTGAAAGCTGATTTATACAACTGTCTTTTAAAAAACATAATAACCAGAGCAACATCTGTTCTGAACAAATTTGACCAACAAAATTGATACAAGACATTCTTAAAATAAAGCCAACAAAACTTTAAAAAAATGTACAAGTGTATCATGTATGTCGTCTCGGTTTCTGAAAAAAAAAAAAAAAAAAGGTGAATAATGTGTCATTTTTAAGCTAATGGATACAACCAAAGAAAGTACCTAATGATAGTTGCTTTCTGGATGAATGGAAATTAGCAGTTGAACCNAACAAAATTGATACAAGACATTCTTAAAATAAAGCCAACAAAACTTTAAAAAAATGTACAAGTGTATCATGTATGTCATCTCGGTTTCTGAAAAAAAAAAAGGTGAATAATGTGTCATTTTTAAGCTAATGGATACAACCAAAGATAGTACCTAATGATAGTTGCTTTCTGGATGAATGGAAATTAGCAGTTGAACCTTACAATATTTTTATTGCTAAGATATAATGGTGGGAAAAAATGAAACTTACCAATGTTGAAAGCAATTATATGGGTAACTAGTGATGTCACAGGTAGCCAGCCAACAGAAGATACATCACTTTCTGTAGCTTTCCAGTAGAAGAATGTACCAAGTAAAGCCTAGGAAAGGAGAAGCTAACGTTCCATTATAAAGTTGCAATAAAATACAAAATTTGTAATATTAGATCATTATACACTGAGGAGACAAAAGTCGNCAACAGAAGATACATCACTTTCTGTAGCTTTCCAGTAGAAGAATGTACCAAGTAAAGCCTAGGAAAGGAGAAGCTAATGTTCCATCATAAAGTTGCAATAAAATACAAAATTTGTAAATTAGATCATTATACACTGAGGAGACCAAAGTCGTGGGATACCTCCTAATATCGTGTCGGACCTCCTTTTGCCCGGTGAAGTGCAGCAACTCGATGTGGCATAGACTCAACAAGTCGTTGGAAGTCCCCGGCAGAAATATTGAGCCATGCTGCCTCTATAGATGTCCATAATTGTGAAAGTCTTGTTGGTGCAGGAGTATGTGCACAAACTGACTTCTCGGTTATGTCCCATAAATGTTTGATAGGATTCATGTCGGGAGATCTTGGGGGCCAAATCATTCGCTGGAATTGTCCAGAATGTTCTTCAAACCAATCGCGAACAGTTGTGGCCCGGCGACATGGCGCATTGTCATCCATAAAAATTTCATTGTTGTTTGGGTACATGAAGTCCATGAATGGCTGCAAGTGGTCTCCAAGTAGCTGAACATAACCCTTTCCAGTCAATGATCGGTTCAGTTGGACCAGAGGACCCAGTC
>NQII01002706.1:284300-297148 GCA_002778355.1 Clitarchus hookeri | reverse complement strand
GGGGTGTTCCATTACCAGCTGGCACACACAAGTTTCTGTGGCCCAGTGAGCCACCTTTGAAAAAGGGGGACATGGTATTCCGTACATGGTCCAGTGAACATTTAGAAGTGTTGGGGGTCCGGGAAGTTGCAATGGAACTTAAGGGGTGTAGGCAGTTATGCTAGAGTTAGTTCTGGTGCAAGAACGAGGGCTAATCTTGTTGGGATGTGACTGGTTCAAGCCATATTTGGAATTAAATTGGTTGGGTTAAACAAGGTTCGGGAAGACTTGGTAGATTGGATTGTTAGCGAGTTCCCAGCAGTGTTCAAAGCATCCTTGTGTTTAAAAAGGGTCGGCCAGTACCCTTTGCATTGAGAGACAAGATAAGCCAGGAAATAGAGAGATTGGTGCAGCGGGGAGTTTGTGAACATGTAAACTTTTCAGAATGGGCAACACCTGTAGTACCCATATTTAAAAAGGATGGCACAATTCGGCTGTGTGGGAATGATAAGGGAACAGAAAACAGTGTATGTGCCACTTGTGTGTATTCACTGCCCACAGTTAACGAGGTGTTAGCAGTACTGGAGGGAGGACAACTCTTCACCAAGCTTGATTTGGAGAAAGCGTATTTGCAGATAGCAGCAGACGAGGCAACAGCTGAGCTGCTTACAGTTAATACTATGAAAGGGCTTGTCAATGTCAAGAGGTTGCCATTCGGGATTAG
Source organism: Clitarchus hookeri (assembly GCA_002778355.1). Taxonomy (NCBI): domain Eukaryota; kingdom Metazoa; phylum Arthropoda; class Insecta; order Phasmatodea; family Phasmatidae; genus Clitarchus; species Clitarchus hookeri. The sequence goes on along the minus strand of NQII01002706.1, from coordinate 296,445 downwards.
CAGTTGTCCGGCAATGTTAAAAAAGTTAATGGATACTCTGCTTGCCCAGGAACAGTAGTATTGCTTGACGATATACTGATATCGGGAGGAGAAGATGAAGAGCATTGAAGTCGGATGCATCAAGTTTTAGAAAGGCTGCAACGTGCAGGACTCAGACTAAAGATAACCAAATGTATATTTGGAGCAGATTCTGTGGTGTTCCTGGGACACAGAATCGACAAGATAGGTATCCGTCCTTTGTCCAGTAAGGTGGATGCGGTGCATGATACACCACAACCGAAAAACAAAAGGAACTCCAAGCCTTTCTCGGACTTTTTAATTTCTATGAGAGGTTCCTCTACAACAAGGCAGAAGTGTGGAGCCGCTGCACCGTTTTTTAGATGCAAATGCTCCATGGCGTTGGAAGGAAGCACACAGTAAGGCATTTCAAAACGCCAAGCAGCTGATGCAACCAGAGCCGGCACTGATGCATTACGACCTCAATAAGCCCTTAATTTTGACGTAATGCCTCAGAGTATGGGGTAGGAGCGATACTGGCCCATGACTTGGCTTTAGGACCCTACAGAAGACGGAGCGGAACTACGCACAGCTGGGCAAAGAAAACCTGGCTGTGGTTTTTGGAGTAAGCAAGTTCAAACAATATGTGATTGGTAGGAAGTTCAAGATAGTTACGGATCATAAACCTCTCTTGCGGCTGCTACATTACAAGCAGTCCCTTCCAGACGCAATATTCGCTCGGTTGTTGCGATGGAGTCTCATGTTAGGGATATATGATTTTGATTTCGAATACAGGCCAGGACACCAGATACACCATGCAGATGCTCTCAGCAGACTTCTACTCCAGGCACCAGAGTTCGAGGTACCAGCACCACGTGACATTCTCATGTTGGAAGAATCAACAGAGGTATTGATAGAGCCAGGTAAAATAGCAGCAGAAACAGGTAAGGGCCCATTACTGTCTAAGGTTCTGGAGTACACTACAAGTGGATGATCAGCGAAAGTAAATGTGGAAATGCAGCCACATTTTGCGTACAGTCAGGAACTGTCTATACATAAGGAGTGTTTTTTGTGGGGAAAAAGGGTTGTGATTCCATCCCAGCAGTGTTCAGAGGTGATGAATCCACTGCACGCTCAACATAATGGGGAAGTGCACATGAAAGCAGTGGCCCGAAGCTATTTCTGGTGGCCAAAACTGGATGCTGCTATCGAGGAGGTGGTAAAGGATTGCAATATAATGCCAGCAGTGCCAAAATAACCTACCTAAATTGAAAATGGTTGCCTGGCCAAAACCACATAAACCTTGGTTGCGGTTGCACATTGATTTTGCCGGCCCATTTCAAGGTTCAGCTTTTCTAGTAGTCATTGACGCCTTTCCAAATGGCCTGAGGTCAGGCAGGTTGGAAGTCTGTCCCCTATATCAGTTAATCAGGAGTTGCGCGATTTGTTCAGTTGCCATGGGCTGCCAGATGTCATTGTAGCAGACAATGGGACTGTATTCCGATCTCAATAAATGGCAGGGTTTGTAAAGAATAATTATATATAAATTTTTTTTCTCCCCCCATATCATCTTTCTAGTAATGGTTGGCCGAAAGGACTGTACAAACAGTGAAGCAGAAGTTACGAAAAGTTATTGAAGGTGACTAGCGGACACGATTGGCACGAATGGCATTAGCTTGGCAGACAATCCCACGACAAGGGGAAAATAATACCTGGAAGACTCCTGCAGAGTTATTAATGGGGCGACCACTACAGACGGTTCTGGTTAAACTGCATCCAGCTACAGACAGAGGCACCTCCCAGGAGACACAGGTAGCAGGCGCAGTTGTGGAAGGGGCTCGACACTTCAGTGTGGGAGAGGCCGTATGGCTGCGCAACTATGCGAGTGGCTTCAAATGAATACAGGGCTGGGTCAGTGGGAAGGAAGGATGGTTGATTTACCGTGTCACAGATGAGCAGAGCAGATATCATAGAAGGCATGTAGATCAGCTACGATGGTGAAGTTGTCAACCAGTGACAGATTCGAAGGCCGAAGAAGCAGTTTCCAACAGGGTGCAGACATCAACCAGAGTGTTACAGCAGTTCGGGCCCAGGATCGCTCACAGCAGTGGAGACCCGCAATATTCTGCGGCAATGGGTGCTGGGACATCGGCTGAAACCCTCCAGAACACCAGGGATAATTCCACAGTTGCAGGTTGAGTCGAAGCTTCAGGGCCTTCGTGTGTAGCTCCGGAAAAGTCAGAAGAGTTAAATGGCTCATCTGCTTCCCTAGAACCTTCTCTCTTCCGAGGGTTTTGTTCGAGTCCATCTCAAGGAGGTATTCGGGGCAGATCTTCGATACGACAGCATGTGTCCCCAAGAAAGCTGGACGATTTCGACACATTTTAAATGGGGAGGAACTGTTGTGTATTGTGTTCATCTAGAATTAGGTAATGTAGTAGGTTGGCAACAACAACAGCCAAGAAAAACAAACACGAAAGTATGCCAGCAGCCGGGCAGCAGTCATGGCGACGTACACGCGTTGTGGAACATAATACATTGCTACTACACTTACTCACAGGTCATCAATGTTTTTGAATTGTCGGTGTTGACAGTTCTTTCCCAGAGGTGGGTGCATCACAATGGATGGTGATTATAAATAGAAAAGTGTTCAATGTGGATGTGAGAGTGCCCAGTGGTAGTTAATCCCAGCAAAGTTTACTAGGCAAACATCAAGATATGTGGAAATGTGGATAACATTGATATTAAAGAATATAATACCGTAATGAACACTTAATGTATTGTAGGTATCAAATAACAAAACCAAATGCTACTATAAAAATACACTTACAAATAATGTTCACATTAAAGTACCAAAAAATAGTTTATCCAAATGTGTAGCAATGAAAAGTAATAACTATGAACATAATATGTATAAGGAGACACCTTAACACAACACAGATTCCTACTAAACAGAATATTTTCCATCAGTGTTCCATTAAGGCCATCACTAGTCATGATCATGGCTTGCAGACTTTAAATAGGTGGCACATAAGTAAAAAACCGTACTTACTAAAAAAAAAATTTCTAGTTCAATAAAATTGTCAGTGGTTTCTTTAGGACTTTCTTTAATTCTTGTGCCATTCTGTAGACTGTACAAGCCAGAAGTCAACATCTTTCCTTAATGCCCAAGATTTTTGTGCTTGGCAACTGTTCTCGTTAGCGCTGAACCCTGACGTGCCTCTCATGAGATGGGAATTGAAATGCACAGTAAATACAGTGAACTTCTAGCTAACATGCAAGTTGATCAGACATTGAAGCCACAAATTAGTTCAGTTGTGTGACAGTGTCTTTGCTTATTTCACTGAAATCCTTTACTCTTAGAAACATAGAAACATCTGTAACCTGGCTGAAGCACTACCCTCACCCTTACTGTCTGTCCAAGAAAAAGCTAGAGCTGTGTTGCTGCTCAATACATTGGTTCGTCATTGGGAGGACGTTTTCATCAGGATCTTCAGTATGCTGAATTTCAACCACTGCCACCAGTTAGTTCAACCACTATTGATGTCACTAGTCAAACATATTTCCAGGACCAACCAATCTTCCTGTGATACTTCTTAACAAGTGGGTTTTTAACAGCAAACTGATCAGACTGTTTGTTACCATGGCCTTCAAATCTCTTCACGTTGAAATTCATACTTTCTGTCCAAGCAGCCTTAGTTTTAGTTACTGCACATCAGATGGGCCAAAGTGCCAACTACAGTGGCCGGCAGTTATCTGGGCGCGCAAACTCCCTAGTCTTGTCTTGAGGGGTGTCCAGTACAGACAAACGTCGCGCGCCGACCGTATACGAGCAGGACGGAAAACATTCGCTGCACAACCCTAGAAAAATAGTTTGAAAATTTCACATTATAACAATAACATGCGTTATTACGCACACAGGTAATGAACCATACTGCAAAATAGTTAACAATGAAGGACACAAACTTTCAAAAAAGCCATGTAAGTATTTTAAGCAAATTTTGCGCATAGACTTGTCAGATGGGATTAAACAAAAAGTATTTATTCAGAATTTTGTCTTTTGTTTTTAGTTTATAACGAGTATAAGTGCGCGTTAACAATATGTTGAGATAATTAATGTAGTGAATCTCCAGAAAGTATGTAATGAATAATGTGTGCAATAAAATACATATACTTTCCAGCTAAATTACATTACCAAATTATCTGTAAACTAAAATATGTAAATATTAATAATCATGACAAGTTGATAGTAAAATTTACAAAGTAGTGCTGTTGACTGAATATACCATAAAATTACTAACAGATGGCTTGGCCAGTGACGTCAGCCCACCATTGCATACTAAGAGAATCTGCAGATTTTCATCAAACTAGCTCATCACCCATAAATTTTGTCTATCGGAATGCACAAAGTATGATTTGTAATTAGAAATTAAACCGTATTAAGCTGTTACACAAGCGACAGTAGCGTAAATAACGTCTTTTCAAACCAATCATTGGTCGTGTATGAGCATTTCCCTCACACTAAAAAATTTCGTAAAAAAAAACAAACAAACCAGTTGCCAGGAATGATGCAGGCAAGCTGGTTGCCAAGAATTATGCATCATTTATCTTAAGACAGTGTTTTATTTACTGATGTGCACAGTATGTTAGCATTTTTTTTTCATTGGGCGACCATTTGTGTTTATTAAAACTGGAGAATACAGATGTGAATATTATTATTATTACTGGTAGTGATGCAGTTACATATGAAGTATGCAAATATACACATATGGTTTATATACACATTGCACTTTACACCGTAAAAAACGCAATATTTTCAATTGTCGTGGGCATGTTTTACCGAATGTGATAGGCCTAGAAAAATTGACAGTTTTAGTTACAAAACCTTTTACCTACAAGCACTTCATAATGTGAAAGGCGAATAGATAAGATACACAAAAAATCTGTAGGCCTAATGTCTTGTACAAACACTGTCTCGATTTCATTATAATGCTGGTATGTAAACATGTTGCATATGCAAATACTTAAGCAGTTCTTTAAAAATAAATTTTAAAAGGCATTAAATTTAAATTTCCAAAAAAAATAATTGCACTGAATTCATAATGGCTTTACTAAAGGCGAACCATGGTAAATGTCATCAATATCGGAGTATTTATTATTCCCGTTCTCTGCTGTGAATGACTTTGCTGCATCTATGCGAGTTACCATTCCCTTCCCTCTTCAGTCACGTACTACATTATCTGCTACTGATGTTTTTCGAACAGCCAGTACACAGCTGTCGGCTGCGCACGCATCCCCTTTCCACCCCTTCTCCGGCGACCCCGCTAACCCACTATCCCCCACTGAGATTTGCCTAGATAACTGCTGGTCACTGTACATATCTGCTCAAGACACATGGAGCAAATACCATTCTTTGGTAGTGAGGATACCAGTGGAAAAATGAATACGTACCTGGCATAGCCATATGTTTTAATAAGGCTATGGATGGCAGAAAAAAGCCAGAGGACCATCTGGTTAGGGAAAGGCTACTAATTGAACATCACCTGACATTTTTTTGAGCCATATTGTTTACCTCTCTCGGACACCAGGACACCTCAGCAATCGATGACCTATCTCTTTGTTATAGAGAGGTTTTGGGCTTTCCTTTTCGCCCCTCTGTACAAGCTGCAGCATATTTAATCCAAAATGTCTGCTAAATAGTTCCATAGACATTATAGTTTACCTGAAACTTCTTTCCACTGTGTAGCCAAAATATGATTAGATCACAACCAACTATCAATATTGTCTTAGTAGAGAAGTTAAACATAAGTTGTAGATGTGACATCACCATCTCTCCAGTTTTGTGTCGAGAAATTAGTTAACAAAAAAAAATTGTTACTTACAGATTTGCGATACAAATTGTTCTCAGGCTGCAATAATATCATTCAGATCTTGTGAATCTAACAATAGGAATTTGTCACCATACAGAACATGCTCTGCTTGCTCACCATGGATACAACCATGCCGACAGAAGAGGCTAGCAGCAAAGGTCTTCTGCCTAAGTGGTCCACTAGCAGAGAGCAGCTGCCGGAGGCTAGGAACATCACCGCACCAACAATGATAGCAGAAACACTTGCGTCCAGGGACCCTCCACTTTCCTGGGAAAAAAAAAATGGTTTAGTTCTCAACACAGGACTAAATTTGCTGAGCTGTTCTAAGCATTAGTACAGATTTACAAGTAAACAGGCATTTCTGTTTTTAACATATTGTGTCCAGGCAATAGCGATGACGCATCGTGTCCTTGACTGAAAAGGTAGAGGAAAATGAGAAATAAGTGTGCATGATGTTTTCTAGTAAAGAAATGTAAGAAGAAATATCAACCCTGTCTTGGATAGGAGAATTCAATTACGATTGTTTAAAAAAAAAAACAGTAATTTTTAGTGGTCATTTCAAGAGTTGACTAATCCGAAACAGGATTGATGCAAGATTATTGAACCCAGTTATGCAGAGATTCAAAACCTTTCAACTCTGGATAAAAGGAGAAACTGACAAAGCATTAAGCACATCACGTACCTTATGCACCACAATACGCCCAAGGTGATCAGAGTTGATTTGCTCGCTTCCACAGAGTGATAAGAAAGTGAAATTTCTCCACCAACTGGGTTTGATAACATAAATCCCTAGAATTTTTAATCCAGTGAGTCAACTGACCACATAGCCAAGGCAGTGAGGGAGATTAAAGGAGTTATAAAATCATCCTAAGGTCACCAAAAAATAGACAAACTAATGCATTTCAACACATGATATCAGATTAAGGTATCAATGCATAAGCCATATTATCAGATGTAAATGCTCCAATCTGTTTTAGCAGCCACCAGGGGCATTACTTCCCACTCCTCTTCACACTCGTTTTAATGTCTGATGTTGATGCCCAGGAAAGTGTCTGACAACACCTGGGCAATAGGATCCCTGCTCATAGTGGGTAAACACTGGGAATGATAGCCATGATAGGTTGCCAACCAAGCCTAGTAGTGTCAGAGATGTTCACAGCCACAGCCAACTGAGCCTGATGTCCCAGTGCCATACCAGATGCTCAAAGATGAGTTGAAAAGATGACATACTGTGATGAACTATCACTAGTGTCAAGACAGCTCCCAAATGGCCCATACTCATCGCCCAAACAAAGAAAGATGCCAAATGCTGCAGCAGCAACACATCCCAAACAAGGTAGTGCAGGAATGTGTGATCGCCTTGTTGCCACCTTAAGTAGCTCAGGACAGCAGTAACACTGCACTTGAGACAGCAGGAAAACATTGTGCTTTCTGTAGAAGTTCTGGTCTACTGGTCACTAGGGAGGCACTTTGCCATCTCCCACACTAGGTGCACTAACATCATGCTGATGATACTGGCGACCCAGGACCATGTTATTGCTTTAATCTGATGCCATTATACACGAGGACAATGCTGCTGATAATGCCACCCCGCTGGCAGCCTGATAAGCAGTCGAGGAGAATTGACGCTTGAGAGCCACTAATGGTCCCCAATTAACGGTCAGTTGTAATATCTGTGGGAGCCAAGATACCTACATCCCTGCTGCCACTCATTCAGGACACTGGGTTGCAGGGCAGGTACCATTTCCACCAACCCCTTCTTCCCAGCATCCACATGTTGGAAACTGGACCAGCTGCTAAAATGAGAGATGCCTTCAGGGACAACATCCAAACCACACTATGTTAGGGTCTGCGAATGAAGTTCTTCTGTATAGTGAAATGAGACCACCAGATGATATGTTTGGAGGAAGAGGACGAGACTATAAACACTTAAGTTCATATTTCCAACACTGCAAAAAGCTATGTAGTGCCATAAAACACATTCCAGATAACGAGTAATCCTATGTTTATGTTTTGGGAGGCCTAAATTTTATTAGAACAATGACAAAAACAACAGTTTACTTTTAGTAAAAAATATTTTCATGCCTGATATTACTTTAGAGAAAAAAGGATCATAGGATAGGCCCATGCGTGGGTGCAAAAGTGTGTATTTATTTCAATTCTATGACATATGAGGACTTCTTCTTGTTAGGGAGCCTTCAACAATAATCATAGGTAACTCGGCACTATGAGCCAGTAAATAACAATACCTAATTAAACCATAAGCTCTTTGAGATTTTAATAAAATTTTATAAATATTTTGTTTATTAACTTGTGTAGTAAACTGAAGTTATTTTTTACCCTGAATATGGTCTCATTGTACACTGTGATGGCGGCAATGCCACTCAGTTGCTGGAACATGAAGAGAGCCAGCATTAGCAGCAGGGCCTTCAGGCTGGCACGCTGGTGGAACAAATCATAGAATGTTCCCTCTTGCTGGGTTGCTTTCGCTACATAATTCTAAAACAAAACGTAGAGCTTGTCATTATTTTTCATTTTAAAGATTCGCTTTAAAAGAAATATGTTTTTAATTCTTTCACAAAAAAAACCTTTAAATGTTTAAGTTATTTGTTGTTAACAATAACGTATAGCAATTAAAAGACTGAATTTGTTTTTATTGTGGTTTTTTCAAATTAAGAGATAAAAACCTCCATATATGTATATACACTGAAGAGCCAAAAAAACTGGTACACCTGCCTAATATCGTAAAGGGGCCCCCACGAGCACGCAGAAGTGCCGCAAGACGACGTGACATGGACTCGACTAATGTCTGAAGGTATGCAGGAGGCAATTCACACCATGAATTCTGCAGGGCAGTCCACAAATCCATAGGAGTACGAGGCGGTGGAGATCTCTTCTGAACAGCACGTTGCAAGCCATCCCAGATATGCTCAATAATGTTCATATCTGGTGATTTAGGTGGCCAATGGAAGTGACTAAAGTCAGAAGAGTGTTCCTGGAGCCACTCGGTAGCAACTCTCGACGCGTGGAGTGTCGCATTGTCCTGCTGGAATCGTACACGTTCGTCGGAATGCACAATGGACATGAATGGGTACAGGTGATTGGGCAGGATGCTTACGTATCTGTCACCTGTCAGAGTCGTATCTAGACGTATCAGGGGTCCCATTTCACGCCAACTGCACACGCCCCATACCATGACAGAGCCTCCACCAGCTTNATTTCATGCCAACTGCACACGCCCCATACCATGACAAAGCCTCCACCAGCTTGAATAAACCCCTGTTGACATGTAGGGTCCATGGATTCATGAGGATGTCTCCATACCCGTACACGTCCATCCACCCGATACAATTGGAAACGAGACTCGTCAGACCAGGCAACGTGTTTCCAGTCATAAACAGTCCAACGGCGGTGCTGGCGGGCCCAGGCGAGGCGTAAAGCTTTGTGTCGTGCACTCAACAACGGTACACGAGTGGGCCTTCGTATCCGAAAGCCCATATCAATGATGGTCCGTTGAATAGTTCGCACGCTGGCACCTGTTAATGCCCCAGCGTTGAAATCTGCGCAAATTTGAGAAAGGGTTGCACGTCTGTCACGTTTAATGATTCTCGTCAGTCGTCGTTTGTCCCATTCGTTCACGATCTTTTTCCGGCCGCAGCGATGTCGAAGATTTGATGTCTTCCCGAATTCCCTATATTCACGGTACACTCGTGAAATGGTCGTACGCGAAAATCCAAATTTTATCGCTACCTCGGAGACGCTATGTCCCATCTCTCGTGCGTCGACTATAACACCACGTTCAAACTCACTTAAATCTTGATAACCTGCCATTGTAGCAGCAGTAACCGATCTAGCAACTTTGCAAGACGCTTGGTGTCTTGTATAGGCGCTGCCGACCGCATCGCGTTACTCTGATTGGTTCCATACCTCTGTTATTTGCATACGCGCGCCTATACCAGTTTTTTTTACTCTCCAGTGTACTATACTAGCGGTTGCCCGCAACAACGTCTGCAAGGAATTCATGAAACCTCAGGTCAACTCCTACGAATTTGAGTGTTTACCCCTGCGACTTATTTATCGTAATCGGGAAGCACACTTTGAGGNGTTTTCGTTAAAATATTTTTTTATAATAAATATGTCTTAAAAATAGAACACATATTTTTAAATTGAGAGTGGAATGAAATGGAAGTCTAAAAATAAGAGAATTGTCGCTATTATGTTTGGAGCTGTTATTTGTAATTGGCCGGGTCATCATGCAAGTTAGGCTTTTCACAATACTTATTTGTACTGTTCTTTCCCATTTTAGAGGGTGACACCAAAACCTGGCTGAGGTGTGAGCTTACACGCGAGTACGCCACGTAAAACTGACCATGGGAGAAACAGTCCTGCCTCAGGTCAACTCCTACGAATTTGAGTGTTTACCCCTGCGACTTATTTATCGTAATCGGGAAGCACACTTTGAGGGGGAACTGTAGTCTCTTGAATTCAAAAGTGAGGTCACTGGTAATCAATGGAATATGCCGCACTAACACTGTTTCTCCCTGAGCCGATCCAGTAGAAAAAAATGGTCACAACTACATTGCGATGTAGGCCTTTGGCCTGCAGCCTAGTGCCATTACAGAGTTTTGGTGGCTTTAGATTCCTGAGTAACATAACAGATGTGCCCACACGCAATATGGGAGACCCGGTGGATTTAGAGTGTTCAAAAATTCCTCTGTGTAATGAACTGCTTCGTCTGTATTTACCACCGTGTCTATTGAATTGTATACCATTTCTTCCCCTTCGCATGATTTCAGCGATATGTCATCGATGACCGCTGCTTGATCACACAAACAAAAATGAATCGGATCAATAAAAAGCAAAATCAATCAAGCAACAATGCAAATTTGAATAATTATACGTAAGTTGAAGGTGCATAAGTAAACGTTTAGTTAGATATCAGTGAAGTAAACACAAATTAAACGATAGCGCGATTTAAAATGTACGTAGCTCCATCTAGCAACAATATATTCAATACTGATAAATTACGGTACGGTATTACTATACAAATTTCGTGTTGCGTTTGAGTAGGATCTTAGATTATAGCTTTCATAACTTAATTATTTATTGCTTAGAATTATTTTTGCGAAGTTTATAGTTAGTGGAATTGTTTTACTATGGGTTTATTTCAAAGAAAGTATTTAACATGCATTTGATTATTTATTTTCTATAATACTTTCACGAAGTTTCACGGATTATCTAATATTATTTCTCCATACAAACTTTGAACCCCTTTTCACCCCTTTGGAGTTGAATTTTGAAAAATCCTTCCTTACTGGCTACCTACATTATATAATAAATGTTTCCTCCAAATTTCATGTTTCTAGGACAAATGGTTGAATCATATTCCCCTCCCCCACCACATCCCTCCCCACATCACTCAACACCTTTGCCAGCCACCATATGACCTTGCCCTTGATCCCATAACCTTGCATGACTTTGAACCCCAAAAAATTGCAAAATTTTAAAGAAAGTTAAAAAAAATTTTAAAAATATATAGGAACTGTTAAATACATTTAAACAATTTTCAAAATTCAAAGCAATTTGGAAAAAAAATTTAATACTTACATGCAGGAAGTCCGAGGTTTGAAACAAAGATGGTGGAGCACACATCCTTCTGGCATGAAGACCAGCAGATGACTGACCCACGCCAATTTTTATTGGCCGTTCAGTTGGAAAGTTTCTACCCAACAACTATTTTTTCATTTAGCAATACGTCACACCCCTCCCCCTACAACCCATATCTCGACTGATTAGTCACGTCCCCTATAATCCCACAACCCCACCACACATTTTTATTGTCTACCCTCTAATGTCTCATTTGATTTACATCACACGTTCTCTCTTTCCCTTCTCAAGTTTTTATTACCTCTTCTTGACCCCCTCCCACACTCAAATGACTACCAGTTTGTATTAGCAGTTTCATTGTCCTCATTTGCCCCCTCCACCTATCAGATATTTTATTGGTTTTACATTACACATGACCACTTCCCCTCACTCGTCTCTCAACATTTCCTCATACCTTCGCTACACACACGTTTCCCTCCCCAGCCCTTCCCCTCTCCCGAATCAATTTAGCCTTTTTTATATTGGGTAAATTTTCTGTTACCCCTACACCTCACCCCTATAATAAATTCACTATCTAGTATATCCCCCACCCACCCAATTATCCCTTCCATCGAATCATAGGTTTATGTCAATTCCCCTTATTATTCAAAATCAAATTCACTCCAATCCCC
>NQII01002706.1:231437-284253 GCA_002778355.1 Clitarchus hookeri | reverse complement strand
ATTAAAAAATTTAAACACTACGGCTTAACCCCCGGCACTACCACTAAGCTGCGCTGGTGATTTCATGATGACATCACATTGCACAGTCGTGATTAGTTGTTGGTGATATATCTCATACTCTGCAGATAGTTAATATAGAAAAATGTGTGCCACATCACAGTTCTTCGTCTGATGTGGGAGGTGACAAATCGCACTCTTTTTTCTGGCAATTTCAGCATTCAGTTTGGTGAGTTATTTTATATGTTCATCTCTTCCATCAAATTCTGCAGGGTATTACCGAACGCGCTCTCAAATACACAATTACACATACAATTCCCCACAAAAGTAAAAACTCTGCCTAAAATTTTGAATACCAGTTCGGACCAGCGAGCTATTGGAGTGTAGATACAAAACATGAAGTGTTCGTTTAGTAGTACGTTTACGGTCAACATCCCGACTTAATCTTTGCTGGTACCATCGATGACTCCAGCTGGACTTCCTACATTGTTGACGATGGTATTCGCAAACCATGATGGTAACATCCCTGGAACTTGGAATGCATGAGCCCAAATCGGGTGATATACAGTCTTATCTTCGGTGATCTTAGAAGCCATAAATCCTGCATTCCATCAATCTTTCAATATTTCAATCAATCTCTCCAAACGAGCAAACAAGCTGGCCAACCAAATGTCCCAAACACCCAGACCAACCAACCAGATCAACCAACCAGAGGGTAATCATACCTCAAAATCATACCTCAAAACTCATACATCAAAACTCATACCTCAAAATTCATACTTCGAAATTAATCTCAAAAACCATGCCTCAAAAATCATAGCTCAAAATTCATACCTAAAAAAATACCTCAAAAAACATACCTTAAAATTAAACCTCAAAAATCATACCTAAAAAATAATACCTTAAAATTCATACCTAAAATATAATACCTCCGAAATCATACTTCAAAAATCTTACCTCAAAAACCATACCTATCTAAAAAAATCATACCTCATACAACATACCTCAAAAACCGTACCTCGAAAACCACACCTCAAAATTAATACCTCAAATATCGTACCTCAAATATAGTACCTCAAATATCGTACCTCAAATATACCTAAAAGAAGATACCTCAAAAATCAAACTTCAAATATCAAATTTCATCATACCTCAAAAATCATACCTCAAATATCATACCTCAAAAACCATACTTAGAAAACATGCCTTAATTATTATACATCAAAATCATACCTAAAAAAATACCCCAATAAAATATCTCATAATTCATACCTCCAAAAAACATACCTCAATATTTCATATCTCAAAAAGCATACCTCAACAACATACCTCAAAAATCATTCATTCCCCAAATATATACCTCAGTTCACATTCGTTCTACTAATAAAAATCAACCAAATTTAATCGAACCTAGAACATCGTAGGCTACTTCAACTGAATTATATAGCCCTCCTTGTGCACTTGCTCACAATAATTTTACCTAAAAAAAAGCAGTATGGAATAATTCAAGAAATGGAACACGCTCTACTATGTATACATACATTTACTTATTTTGCTTATTTCATACATTCGATCTTTGCATTTCTCTGATGTTTGCAGATCATGGATAGTACACACTACTACACACTGAATGAATGAATGTCGAATGTGGTCGGAGTGGAAATATTCGGGCGGATCTTAACATCGAAGTCTTGAGAGCAGATGAGGGTGAAGTGAGGTGATTATGGAGTATCGCCGGAATGCAAGAGCGGGGTAAATGGGATATCTCTGAGAAAACCCACCTACCAGCACGGCATCGTCCGGCACGACGCCACATGCGTAAATCCAGGAGCGGTCCCGCCGGGAATCGAAGCGGGTTCGCCTGGGTGGGAGGCGAGTAGTCTGACCACTACACTACCGCGGCCCCTCTCTGAAAATTTCGTTGCCACGAATCACATGTGAGCTAGGCTGGTGAGGCGGAGAAGTGACAGAATGTCCTATGTTAGGGTCCCCGTTTCGGTTATTGGGCTGAGTGAGCGAGGCAGGTTTACAGCCCTACAGGCATTATAAGTATTTTTCTTAAAAGTTACGTTTGTATATTTTGCGGGAATATTATATATGTAATTACGAGTGGAGTGTTTTGAAAATAAAATGTTGGTAACTCTATGCTACAATGTGAGGTTTTGTTTTAGGTAGGAATATGCCTAAAAATGTCTAAATATTTATTAAACGTAGATTTGCTTGAGCTTGCATGGCATCGTTAGGCGCGGTAACGTAAGATTCACGTGCGTGATATAAGGTCGGTACCCGTACTTAAAGACTGACCAGAATGGTACCGGATTGGTTGCGACCAAAACGCCCCGGGCTCCGCGTGCCGACTGACGGTTCGCAACCACTGCAACCAGTTGTGAACAACCTGGTTTCCAGGTTTCTTAGAGAGGAGAGTTAGGGTTGGTTTTGTGTCTGGTGTTTAAGTCGACCCAAAGTAGTCGCGGTAAAATTATAACAGTAAATGTAACTAAGCTTAGAATAAAGCTTGTATATCTTACATTAGTGGTAATTGAAAAACATTAATTTTACAGGAAATTATACCTACGTCAGCACCCATTTTACGTACATTGAAAAAAAAAAAAAGAATACTAAATAAAAAACAGACAAATTAACTGCTTGATAATCATTTCAAAAACTATAATGAACCGGAAAGGAGAGGAGGCACATTAACTCCATTCTGATATATATATATATATATTAGTTTTTTTAATGATAATTTTGTGTAATTCTCCATTTCTCACGATTGCATGAGACTGGCATGAGGAAAGTGGCGGTTTAAGTTTTTTCGGGACTAGTGAAGCTCTGGCAACACTTAAACACTCAAGAGCCCCTTTCAGTATGCTACAGTTGGTCGAAAGATGGCAGCACTGAAACCATTTAGATATTGCCAGGAGCGTTTGAATGTGTAACACGGTTGCTGTTGCGGCATTGTAATATATGCGCCCCGGCAGGAAATCGGCGTTTAATAAAAAAAATTGTAGATACAGTTTTGGACAATCTGTATTAGTTGACGCTTTTCACAGTCAACTGCATCAATTGAAACTTTGTGTAATAAACATTTTTCTGTAATGGCTGGCGTTATAGCAGTGTCTGCAATGCCGCAACCAATACTGCTTTTATATGTATGCACATTCATTGTTTGTCTGTTGTGGCTTGGAGGATATGCATGGCACTTTTTTGATGCACTACAGTGCCAAACGCTTGCATTTCCGGAAATGATTTAATTTACTACATATTTTGTTGTGTTCACTGATAAAGCCACAATTTTTATACCAATGACATTTAATTGGGTTTTCGTTAGGCAGGCATATTTGTCTTATACAAAACTATTTCCCCTACACTTGAAGATGATTTCCATTTTACTAGTATTAGTAATAATAAAAATTCACGACAATTTTTATAGGCTTTTCACGGTAAAGTGAACACTTTTGAGGCCCTTATTACTTTTTTCTTTCCACCATTTTTAAATCCTTTAACCACCTTTTTAGAGAAATATTGCCATATAAGTAATGAGCACGGTGTGTAGATTACACCGCAATCAGAAGTTAGAATCTAAGGCCAAAATAAAATATATTTATTAACCATTACTGCAAATGAGAGGGCTTTCTTGAGTGCTCACTTTACCGTGAATAGCCTATACTTTGTTTTCAATTCCAAATCAAAGATACAAAGCTGTTTTTGAGTATTTTGTAAATTGCAGATATATTACTCATTTTATCCTGACAGGGTGATAATCAAGTAAATTACAAACAACTCAGTTTTGTGTCATAACAATTTGCCAGTATTAATAAGCAAAACTTCTTAAACCACTTGCATTATTTTCTCGTTATACTCAAAGTGAAACAGGCGCCTTCGTTTTAAAAATAACTGTAATATGACCAGTCTTCTCTCAAAATACTTGTAATCCAACAAACTGTTAGTACTACTGTTCAGCCAATTGCCACAGTGGTTCACACACAAAAAAGGGAATGTTCTACATGTTACTTAAAAAATAACATCCCTACTGAAATATTGCGGTTTTTGGTTGTGTATATGAGGCAGGCAGTTTTTAAAAACACTTATTACAAACTGAAGTAGTGACGGGTCATTGTATACTAGCCCAGAGGAGTGAAGCAGTACTTTGCGTCTAAAGGCGTTTACGAAAAGTAACCAGGTTAACCGGGTTAGAGTAAAACTTTTACTTCTGTTTGTTCGAAAACTGATCGATAAAAGTTTGCTCGCGTTCGGAAAGCACCGAATTAACGAAATCCTCTACTATTCGATCAGCCAGCCCAGGGCTAACCCTACTCGACCCCAAGCTTTAGCAGACGACACAATTGAAATTGTGCGAAATCATGTAAACATTACAACAGCAAATATAATAAACAGTATTCAAAATATTGTTACGTCTGGACTGCCGCACTGAGGGCGGGCGACCAGGTTTTGCGCGGTCCGAGGTTGTGGAGGGGGTGACCCACCTCGACACTACCCTCCCCGCAGACAGGCGCGATCACTGCTCCGACAGCTGGCTTGGCTGGCGTCACAGCCGCTCCTCTCCCCCGCCTGGAGAGTCAACGACTTGAGAGGGCGAACAAGGGTTTTCTGGTAATATGTTCCTCAGCGCAACGTGGCATTTAGAGAAATATCTGGGCTATGGCCAACGTGACTGCACTATAAATACCGACGCGGTTGGAGGTTCGGGAGTTCATTGTGGTAGCCATCTGGATGAAGTGAGGTAATCTGGCAAAGTCTGGTGCAGAGAGGGACATCGGCGAAGAGGACGGACGACGCCGGAGTATACGAGACGATGGCATGCGAAGTGTTGCGGTGTGAACGGGCGAAAGGGCATGATACCCGACGAGAAGACGGCCACTGTGCATGAGGGTGCTCGGAGATCTCTGGAACAGTTCGGACTGGTGGAGTCTGGACTGAACTAAGGTGGGACTGTATCAACGTGTGATACGGACTTTATTGTAAATATTGGAACTGTCAAATATAGACATACAACTTATAAAATAATTCAATAGGTTTTCATTTACTGTTTATTGGGACTGATATTAGTTATTTGATTGCATTAATTTCTTTGAGATGGTTTTGAATTGTATTCATTAAATTAATTAATTGTAAGTAGCAAATGATAGTCATTTATTGTGAGGTATCAAGTCCAAATAATTTTGTTTGTAGTGTTTTTAAATAACGAAAGTATTGTTAACTCTATTATTTAATTAAGACCTCCACCTCTTAAAGAACCTAGCTAGGCTCATTGACTTTTAAGAAATTGTAACAATATGAAACGAAATACGTTACAGGTATTTTTTAAGTTGTTATGTCTCAGGAAATGAGTTTTGAAACTTAGAAACTGTAGGACAAGATGATCTTTGTTAGAAACACTCAAGTCGTGTAAAATTTAACTCGACCAGTTATACAGCACCCGGGAACTACACTTTATACTAATGTCACAAAATATAAGAGTAATTATATAGCTATATATTAATGTGGTGGAGAGTGGAGTGAAGAGGTTTGGGCGGCTCTTAACATCGAGGTCTTGAGAGCCGATGAGGTTGAAGCGAGGTGAGTATAATGGAGCAGCGCCAATATGCAAGGGCGGGGGGAACGGGAGATCCCAAGAAAACCCGCTGACCAGCGGCATCGTCCGGCACGAGTCCCGCCTGGAATCGAACCCGGCGGTGGGAGGAGAGTAGTGTGACCACCACGCCACCGCGGCCCCTTACCTGTATGAGCTGCAGCTCGTGCTGCACCTCGAAGCCGCTGGAGCACCGCAGCCACATGAGCGCCTCGCGAGCCCTCTCGTGCCGTCCCCAGGCCACCAGCTTGTACGGGGACTCCGGCACGAACAGCATGCTGAGGAACAGCGCGACAGGGAAGGACGCGCTCACGAGCACCAGCGCGAGGTAGGACACGTACGGCCCCACCGAGTACGCCACCAGGTAGCCCAGCGACAACTGCATCCTCAGGAAGGAGCCCAGACGTCCTCGTATGTCGTCCTGGGGACAGAGGCGATCACAGTTCGCCCTTGCTACCTCCAAGATCCACTCGTGTTAAGATAGATACACGACCTTTAAGCAGCTAACTTACGTACGCATAAAAGTTGAACACTGAATATATACAGGAGATGGACAAAATAATATGAACACCTGACATACACACAATATTTATTTATTAACAACGTGTTGGGCCACCATTTGCTTTTAGAACAGCTGCAATTCTTCGCGGAATAGATTCGTAGAGTGTCTCAATAGTTTCCAATGGAATGTTGTCCCATTCTTGTACCAAAACATCCGCCAATTGCTTCAATGATATTGGAGATGAAAATATGCTCCTCACTCTCTGCTCTAAAACTTTCCATAACGGTTCAATTATGTTGAGGTCTGGCGATTGTTTGATGATATTCTGATGCTCCTCAAACAAAGACTGAACCTTTTTGGCTGTGTGTATGGGCGCGTTATCATATTGGAATATGCCAGTGTTTGGCAGCAATATGCTAGTCATAGTAAGAACTTCATCATTGAGTATGTCGAGATATTCATTCGCAGTAATCCGGCCAGTGATGCGAATGAGAGGACCAGCTGAATACCACGATATAGCCGCCCAAATCATAACGGAACCTCCCCCATGCTTGACTGTAGGAAGCAGGCAGTCCGGATCGTAGGCTTCTTTTGGGGTTCTCCATACATAAACCCGGCCGTTTGTAGGAAAAAATGTAAACGATAATTCATCGGACCATACAACATTGTTCCAATCATCAAGTGTCCAGGTTTTATGATCGTGGCACAATTTCCTTCGCAGCTTAGCGTTGGCTTCCGTTATAAAGTATTTCGCAATTGCAGCCCTTCCATGAATGTTAGCTTTGTGTAGCTCCCGCCGTACTGTTTTTGTCGAAACCGTATTACTCAAGTGAGTGTTGAGTTCTGCTGTCACTTTTGCCGCGGTAGTTTTATGTTGTCTGGCCACAATTCTTTTTAATGTTCGTCGGTCTCTGTCAGTTAACTTTGGGTTTCGCCCACTATTCCTCTTCGCCGATTATGTTTTACCATGTTTTGTGTACGCTGTCATTACCGTGGATACTGTCACTCGTGAAACGTTAAACAATTCAGCTATTTTCGTTACAGACGCTCCCGCTAACCGAGCACCAACGATTTTCCCTCTTTCGAAGTCTGAGAGATCACACATTTCACCGATCGCTTGTTTTAACCGTCGCAGAACAAAGCGTATAATACACTGAAATATAACCTACAAGACTTGGCACGTAAACTGTGCAATACATACGCTTCGCATTATTTACACGGAAGTAGTGTTGCCAAAATGCAACAAAATGTACTATATTGCATGGTGTTCATATTATTTTGTCCATCCCCTGTACATGCATCCATTCACATTTACACTTAGTGTTCCTACGTAGAAAAGAGAAGCAGAACCCGCAAGGGGGGAGGGTCAAATGGGGCATTTTGCACCAAACCGCCGATGTCAAAGGACCCCTCAAAGCCTTTAAAATTAGGAAGGTTTCCCACGTACAATTTACTGGCATTGCCATGTGAAGATGCGAAACCTACTCATAATGTAATGTATATGATTTAGAATACAATGCAGTTATGGAGAGCAGTAGATAGGTAAGTACAGCGTAACAACTTGGTTTACAACAGGAAACTTATTGTACCAGATATAATTCTTTACAATAATATAATGATAACGGGGAACTATTTTTCTTATTAAACACGAAAGTTTATTTAGCTTGATAGCGAATGGTAAACAAGTTTCCAAGCAACATGTTTTCTACTGTTAATGTAGAATAAAAAACGTACCTAAGTAATATTCGAAGTACGTCAAATAGAAGTCCCCAAACATAGCTTTGCCCCAGACCCCCAAAATCCTCAGGGTGGCCCTGAAATGAGAAGATCAACTTTTAACTTCTGCATACGAACTTACGTACATACGGCTGAACTCTCATCCAATCAGAATTACCGATTTAAAAATGCATGTATGGTTTTATCTACAGTTTCTAAGGCAAAGACACAAAAATACGAAATTCTGTTTTCTTTGGCCAATGTTTTAAAACTGTGCAAAGTTTCGCACAAATCCAAAATAGTAATATCGTTTCTCAAAGCTACGCTTTTGTTTGAATGTATATCAACAGAAAATGTGCGTACGTTACGAAGAAATCGTAAATCAACCTTTAGTGACACTAAATCATTGAAAGGGGCCTCGGTAGTGTAGTGGGTAGACTTATTGCCTCCCACCCAGACGATCCGGGTTCGATTCCCGGCGGGATGGATTCCGAATTTTCACACGTGGGAATCGTGCCCGACGACGCCGCTGGTCAACAGGTTTTCTCGGGGCTCCCCCGTTTACCCCGCCCCTTCATTTCAGCCACCATACTCACCTAGCTTCACCCTCCGGCTCTCGATGTTAAAGAGCCGCCCAAATCTCTTCACTCACTGAATCATCACTTGGATCTCATTAGCATCACCTGAGCGATTTCGCCGCAGTACATGGGCACGACGACGAGCACGCCGCCGAAGCAGACGCCCATGAAGAACCTCGCGACGAGGAGGAGTGGGGCAGCCTTGGCGACGGCGGTCAGCACCCATCCCAGAGTGAAGAGGGCGGCGACGGCCTGCAGGGCGACGCGGCAGCCCACCAGGTAGACGAGCGCCGCGGCNCGAGGGCCACGCCAGCGCGCAGCCCAGGCTCAGCGTCGCCAGGTTCGCTGCGCCACACACAGCCACCAGCTTGGCAATACGTGGGCCGTTAGAAAATGGCGACGTGAGCCCATGGCATCCCAGGAACCAACCACCGTCATCTTGGATTGTGTTATGGTGGCCATCTTGTATTCGTCCGTCATCTTGTTTCTACCATCCACCATCTTGTGTTTTTCGTTTGTCATTTGTTCCCCGCAGCACATCTTTGTTTTTCTCGTCGCCCCCTAGGGTGTGCTGGGTCTGATCATCTTCGTTTCCCTCGTCCTCCTCCAGGGGCGCACGACTCGCTCTCGCTGGACTACCATCTTTGTTTCTCTTGTTGTCTGCTAGAGTGCGATGATTTCGCCCATATTTGTTGCCATCGTCTGCCGCTAGTGTATGCTAAAGTCGTCCGCTAGGTAGGTACAGTTTCGGCTGCCATCTTCGTTTCCGATGTCAACTACCAGGAGGTTCTAGTATATATGTTTACTATTTTATCCACCACGAATTTAAGGACGAAGTGCCATTTGCCATAATGGAACTGTTGCCCCTATCATCACCATTTATATTATCGGAGCTCAAATAATCCTCAAATAACATAATCACTGTAGTAGAAAAGATTAATAATAAAAAATATTTACATACTATCATTAAATTGTTCTGAAAAGAAACTCAAATTTGCAAGCTCAGTACTACAACGTATTCCAGTTTGTAAAGTGATGTAATAATATTTATTGATGTAAGACATTAGACATTTATACTACTGTGTTTATTACGAAATGTTACAAAATATACCTTTAATTTGTCAAGTAGTATTTTATAGCTCATGTAGATCTATATAAATATCATAGGCACTACAATTTCGATAGTCTCAGCTTTTATTTATTTAGTGAATATTACTGTATAAAAAAGTTAATATTTATTAGTATTTGCCCACTGTTATGGTCGTCCTTATGCAGTTGGGGGTGTCGGTGGGGTAAGACTTCACGCCTCCTTGTCAAAAGTTTTACTTGTAGATTTATCATACTGTATTACTATTCTAAATTGAAACAAGTATAGAAATAATCTGAGTTGCGTTTACTCTCGGTGACTGATGTGTCAATATCAAAAGAATGATAAAGTATTATGTATCGCCATAACATATTATACAATATTATTACTTTTGCTGTATCCACTACTCTTGCGCAACTAGCAACGGGTGTTCTTTGTCATCAGAGAACCACAGTAGTATATGCTACAACATTTACATTATTCACAAAATTTTCTTATTTAAATAAGATTTACAATACCAAACATTATTTCACCAACCAGTTTCACTAGTCTGTCTAATGACTCGTAACTTCATCACACTAATTACATATGCTTAATTTACACGCTTATAAACAACAGACAAACATGGCCATACATGCAAACTGACATGAACCTGAAGTAAAGCTTGGTTCTGATAGCTACTCTCCCAAAATGTTCACAAAAGAAAATTTCCTAGTGGAAACTATTTGACATACAAACTTATAATTTACTGTAAGATATAAATGACAGGTAACAGACAATTTCGAAGTGGTGCAAGATATCTTTTTCTTGAATGAAAAATAAAGTGGCCAAGTGCCAACTATTATGGCAAAAATATGGGCAATAAAATAATTTAGAGTGATCACCAAAATATTTTCAGCCATTTAGCCACTATTACGTTTTAAGTTTGCAGTTTTCTAACTTCAACTTCTCAGCCAAATTATTCTGCGCTTGCAGAATGTAGGGCTCTCTAATAGCTTTCCATCGTATCGCTTTTGGAGCCAAGATTTCGGGCAGCAAACAACCACGATAGAATTGAGTGAGTTTTGGTAACATTCCTGTTTCTCATATGTTCTTGTTTCTTTCTATATTCTCCACATGTAAACTCTGCTGAGAAGCCATCATGACAATAAAATAATGGAAATCACGTTCCCTAATGCTTAATGTGCCTTGTACTTGATAGCAGCGTGGATGAGAACATTTCAGAACAAGCATCCATCCTCATTTAGTTGCAGGAAAAAACTCTTCTTTGTAGCTGCAGTTTCTCGAAGGCTATTGTGTACCGCAGAAGGAACACGCTTTACTTCGATGACAGCATTTTCTTCACGCACAAGATCATCAGGGTTTGCACCCAAAAACCCGTTCTTCAAATCTACGAAGAGGCCACATTTTGGCACAGCAAGTCCTGTCTTCTCCTGGAACCCCTGGATAGCGATGTGCTCATTACGAAGACTGTATTAAGTTGCCGGTGTTGAAAAGGGACGTTTGTAAAACAAATTTTTCACTATATTTGCGCACGATGCAGAGTCTTTACGGTGGAAAACGACACCAAAGTTATTTGCTGTTAGTCGTACTCTTCTCTTTTCATGTCATAGGTGACAGCTTGCATTATCGTTTGCTCCATAATGTTAGCCCTTTCTAGCAAAATTACCTGCGATGAAGAAATGTAGTTTTCACATTTTTTTTGCAGTTGTTCTTCTGATAGTTCATATACTTGGATGTCTGAGACTTGCTCTGCTGAGGGCCCATAATCAGCATCACGTTTAGCTGAATGGATCTTATTTCGTGTTTGTACAGGTTGAGTTCCAGCCTGGTATACAAGTTTATGTCCAGTTATAGACTATTGTTGGGCCTTTCCTCGTATTACCTTCTTATGTGTAGATCCTGGACTCTTACCTGCCACTTTTTCCCAGCCTAATCCTCTCTGAGATCTAAGTGACACCGATTTTGGAGAGAGTCTCTTTGTGTGACATTTATTCTCTTTTCGCCGCTATATTAACTAAATAAAAAATTGTGCATACAATAAATATTTTAATTAGTACATAGCTATTTAATTGATTCAATCGTTTGAAGCGCACATGTTTTAATCAGCTTCATGGCTTTAATTATGCATCTAATTTAATATACATATCTTACAGAAATGATATGGTCAGCCATTTCTCTTCTCCTAAGAGTAACATCGTATTGGTAATCCCAGGAGCCATTTTATGTTTATGGCAAAAACCATTTAAAAGTACTAATTAATTAATTTATTTTATAAATGTTATTCAATTGAAGAGCAAAATTATATAATTATATTTGCGCTTCGGCAAATGGGTACGAAGCTATAAACTTCTCCAACAGTGAGTTACGTAGGCATAGTAATATTTCGATTTCCCATAAAATGATATAATACGGAGGAGTATCAATATTCTACGCCATATGAACACTTTCGATACATATTAGTTGTGGAAGGAGATATCCACTCCTGTGCTTGTTAAGGACTCTCTCTCACGGTGCGACGAGCCAGATTGGAATTTCCCCACTAACTTGTGGCCAACAAATTAATTTATACGCAGCCATTAAAATTATATTGATCCAGATGTACTGATAAGTAACTAGCTTTTTCAGTGTAGATACATCCGTATGACATTTAACCTAAAGAAGACCCTGATTTGCGTTGGTTAACATATACATGCACACAACAAATGTAGAAATGTTTTTGTCGGCAGATGCGTACAAAATATAAGACAAAAACGGTCACAAATAACACGTGAATAATTTTTATGCAAAGTTAATTTTTAAAACGTGATCTATAATTTTCAATATATAAAAGCTGCTGCAATGTTTTTAAATTGTCAAATCATTTTTAATTAATTTTGGCAAAAAAAAAAAAAAGGCACGGATAGCCTTAAAAATTTCCTTTACCGAATGCTAACGTTACAAATTTATAGGCCTAGTTCTATAAGTGTGTGGCGGTAAGTTTTTGTCTGTTTAAAACTCGTAACTATTCTTTTTTACAAAATTACTGTGAGTTTATCCTTTACGTGTGTTTCTGCAAAAATTGTAGTCACAATCATGTTGAAAAAATAAGTATGAAACACACATAGAATGAAAGTTATACCAACTGCATATCTCGCATTTGTTTTATAGGTACATTAAGATCAAAATTGTCAGCTCAATGACAACTTATCCTTACATTATATGAAATTGATATCAATCGGCGAATCTCAAAACGTTAACGAAAAAATTCTCCGCATAAAATGTATTACCTATTTTCAGTAACGTTTCTGTTTTTGTAAAACATTTTATTTAAAAAGCAGCGAACTTTTGGAGGGGGGGGGGTTACTGCCAAACCTTTATTTTACGATATTAAATGTGTTTGGCGAATACCACTATGATAAGACATAAGCTAAATGTTGTATACTGTAATGTGCAATTTATGTAGGCATGGAGTTATTATGAGCGTACATTTTTTGTGTGTATAGAGTTACATACTACAGTCCGCTCATGATATCTTTGGTCCCGTTTGACATACAAATATATGGTGAGCGCACAAAAATAATTACATTAGCAATATCCAAAATTATTATTTTTCCTAAGATTTATAGGCCTAGTTGTTGAGAAAATATCTTTACTGCCTCCAAAATCAATTACAAAATTTCATTTGATAAAATTATTTACGTTTGCTAACTATGAAACAAATTTACTTTCAATTCAATTTTTTTCCTTTATTCTAAAATCATAACAACCTGAAACACCTTCACATTTATTGCATAAAAATGTTGCAAATAAAACTTAAACGTGATGTATTGCCGTGGATTCTAATGCCTGCTATGTGCGCATGTGTTTATCGGGAAATAGATTGAATGAAGAAAGACGTAAGCTGTAGGACTTGGGAGGTGAAAGGAGGAGGAGGAGGAGGAGGAGGATGAGGAGGAGGATGAATGCTTACCGTGGAAGGAGGAGGCGGCGAAGACAGGTGGCTAGCCGCGCTTCCTCACCAGCGCTCCACGAATTGGCTTCGGACCATTTTCCTGTCCGCATGTCGTTCAATGAAGTTGAAACAGACAACACACCAACTCGCAAAATTAAGGATTATAAGAATGTGAACTGACCTGGCTTTAGGGAATACCTGGACGAGGAAATAAATCTACCAGCTCTTATTAGCACTCCTGAAGAATTAGACATAATCGAATTCGCCTTGAAAACATGTGTCCATAGATACATATCATGACACACTTATATCTACAAGTTTTTCAAATATTAAAAAAAATATAATAATTACTGTATATATATATATGTGTGTGTGTGTGTGTGTGTGGTTTAAGGTATGTCGCTATGTGTATACATTAAAACCTCATTTTCGTATATGCTTTGGTAGTCGCGTGATCTAAGGCCTCTACATAATGACCCAACGTCCGACAGTTCGAGGCCTTTCCCCTCCAGGAGCTACGAATATACAAATGGTGACTCTAGGGGCGACAGTTCCTTGTATGGTAAATGGCACTCCGTCGTTAAATTCATGGTGTATAAAAAATTAACATGCACACTAGCACCAACTAATGGTAGTTATCGGGAACGAAGATGGCCACCGACACTGGCGCCACCTATCAGGCGACTTCAGCACACCTTAGTGGCAGACAATGGAAACAAATAATGGGTGACAACACAATCTAGCAAATAAGAGTAACAAAGATGGCGGTCCAGCGAGAGCGAGTGTTGCATTCCTAGTGGAGGGCGAGAGAAACAAAGATTGTCAAACCCAGCGCACTCTAGTGGACGACGAGAAACCATGGTGCGTGCCGAAAAACAAATGTCAAACGAAAAACACAATATGGTGGACAAAGGTCAAGGTAAATTACATCCAAGATGACCACCATGATTCAATCAAATATGGCGGTGGTCGGCTCATGTGCTTGATGCCATGGGCTCGTATCACCATTTTCTAACTACTTGCATATCTTATGTTTAGTATTACAAAACTCTATTAGAAGTATTCAAATGTCTAGAATTGACTTTTATACTTTTAGTGAATTACGTCTTTTTTCATGGTGATATAAAATAATAGTCTGAAAAAGTATGACAATGAAAGAAAATGACTTCAAAAATGAACACAATGGAGTATGGGTAGTTTTTAATGTGTATCTTTTTTAGTGCAAATTAAAAAAATTGAACAAAATTACGTTAGGATGGTGCCCAAAATAATCATTCATATTATTAGAATGTCATGAGTAATATTTCATGGGAATTTGTAATGCGGTTCAATCGTATTTTCAATTTTAACTTCTGAGATAAAATGCAAAATCAAAATAGGCAGAAGTTGACTTACTGCATGTAAACCAAATGTCGAAATTCAAAGAACTTGCAACATGCCTTAAAACTGTACTTCAACAAAACTATAAATTTATGTTAAAATAATATTTTGAAACTAGTACGGTTTATGATTTTAAGTTATAATTTTAATATTTTAGCGAAAAATATGCTGAATTTTACTTTTCAAAATATTTTACATGTTAATCAAGTCATCATTGATATCAAGTTACGAAACCATAAATTCTTCAAAAATTTGAAAATGAATTACTCTTGAACAGCGCAAGGGTTTCACAAAGTTTCCATTGGCGCCATTAAAAAGTCAGCTTTTAAGAAATTTTTTCACCCCTCTTGCAATATGGCCAAACTGATAAAAAATCTCGGGAAATGTCTACATAATACTTGAAGTACGTAGCTACTTTTACCTGCTTGCATTAAATTACTAAATTTCATCTTAAACAATCGGAAATGACCAGAAACATATTTAAGTGGTTAAAAATAATTTCTGGCTGTTTACAAAACAAGAAAAATTAACTAGTAAATGCACGGTATCTATCAGGTGAACCCTTTAAAAACATGGCATCCTATTTAGACATCAAAATACTCATAATCTAGATGTGAAGCTCATAATAAAAGCAAGCAGACGCTAATGAACTAAAGAGAGATAAAGTATATTCCATTAGATGCAAAATAATCTTCCACTTTTATGATAAAATCGCTAAAATAATACATAGGAAATAATAATTAAACTGGCGAATAAAAACGTTACTTTTAAAGACAATAATTTGTATGAAATTAATTTAAGTTTAACATTTTCATGTTTCTTAAATTTTGTGAACTTAATAATTGAGGCATTTGTAGCCTTTTAAAAAACTCAACAAGGAAGGGTAAAATTTTTTTAAAGAAATCCACTACCGGAGAAAAAAAAAATTAAGAACGTTTTGAAAGAAGAGAATGGAAAACAACACATTTGCACCGTATTTTAACAAGTAGACTGCAGCATGTGCTGTGATCAAGAGCACACTACTGTCGAGAGAAATCAGGAATCTATTACCGTTCGTCGAGGCGTATCTGAGGCGTATCACGTGTCGACAGTTGCCATCTGCAGAGGGAGTAAGTAGCATGTAGTTTCCAGCACCGTACTGTGCTGTAACGTTGTGTTGAACATCACCGGCATATGCCGGGATGCTGTAGAAGTGAACCATCTATACACAACAACTGAGTTTGAGCGAGGCTGTGTATCGAGTGCCCGTGAGGCCAGGCGGTCGTACATGCTGGACGATGAATGCCAGCAGCGAAACGTTGTTGGCCAGAGTAGTGGGCGCATGGCAGAGTGTATGGTTCCACACAACAGCGACGTAACACAGTAAGAGCAGCCACGACATATTGCAAAGCCACTGCAAAACAGACTAACGGTAGTTTTGCACCTGGGTCGGCTAGAAATATCCACAACCAACTGTATGAAGATGGGCTAAGATCACGTGTGCCGTCAGGCACACGTGATCTTAGGCACACAAGCTCTAATGGACGTCTAACGGCGCTACTCGATGGAATATGCACGGAACTCCGATCCGGAAGATGATGTTCGCCTCTTCTACTACCGCTTCCGAACGACAGTGGAGTTCTTCATTACTGCTGGAGGAAGATGGTGTACTGAAACAATTTTATGACACCTCCTGCAGACTTTAGTGTGTTAATAAAATAAAAATTCGAATGCAATAATAAAATTTCCATACGTTGGGACAAGGGATTCGTGGTATTATTTTTTAGCTTTCTCTTAGGGTATTTTTAGTAACACCGTGTTCACAGATGTTTTATAAAATGGCAAGAAATGTATGTCTAGAAGTAATTTAAAAAATTCATATGGTTGCATTCTAGAAATTATAGGTGCACTATGGCCACAGTACATTTTGACCATGTTCTTTTATTGCAGGGAAAATTTCACTGCCTATCAATTTTTAAATTAATTTTCTGCTGGCAAAATTGTATGTAAGCTTAAATAAAAAAGGCTTGGTTCGGTAATAAATATCGTTTTAAATCTGTATTTGATGATTGATGTTTCCAAAAACTAAAATATTGGATCGCATTTTATTATTTTGGGTTACAAGATTAATTATGACATATATCATATTGTTATTTTGTAAATTAGATTTAAAAAAAAAAGCTTTGAACCAATAATTTTTTATTTGAAATGAAGACTGTTTTATTATGAATATGGATTAGACCTAATTTTCGTACCCAGATTTACTCCATTTTTAATTTTACACTCTAATTGTTTATAAAAAAATTACTTTATTATAAAGTAAACTAGTATTCATTTTATATTTATTTTATATGTCCATTGTTTAAAAACTTAACGCTATTACTTTTATATTTATATCTCTACAGTTTTTTCACAAGATATTTTTTTAAACAACGTTATTTTTATGGTATTGTAGATTTCCAACTTCCTGCCAAAAATATGTATAAAATTATTATATCCAACCAAGTATTTAGTAACATTTGAATATGTCTGGGCTGATTAAAACTCAATATTACACAGCTTTCTCTAGTCAAATGTTTTCAAACTATATCTTAACACTCAAAAATCAAAGCAAAAATAAAAATTATATTTGTATTAATTTACTTAAGGAGTTGAGTTGAGAGATTTGGGCGGCTCTTAACAACGAGATCTTGAGAGACAATGAGGGTGAAGCGAGGTGAGAATGGAGTATCGCCGGAATGCAAGGACGGGGAAGCGGAAGATCCCCGAGAAAACCCGCCGATCAGCGGCATCGTTCGGCACGATTCCCACTTGCGAAGATCCGGGAGTAGTCCGGCCGGGGACTGGTGGGAGGCGGGCAGGCTAACCGCTCAGCCACCGCGGCCCCGTCCACTTTAGGTAAAAAAAAATTCTTAATAATATCTTTATTACTGGAATGTTGCGCTGATATATTTCAAAGTAATCACTTTTGTACTAATCTAATGGAATAATTTCTGCACTATTGTTAAAAATAACAGCATTTAAGTTTTAAGTTCATTTTAAAATCATGTTTACGTTTACTTGCGTTGATGTAAACTATCATTAATTTATTTTAATTTTGTTTTCCAATTTTTATGAATACAATAGTATTACTAAACATTTTTTCATAATAATTATTTCTTGGTCCAACAATAGTTGCTCTGGTATAATCAAGTAGGTATTAATTTATTTATATTTAGATTTATATTTTTTAATATCAAAGTTAGTTCAAGTACCGAATTGATTCACAGTTATTTTATATGTAGATGTTTCCTTAGTGAAATAATTATTCATTGCGTAAAACAAACACGATCTTTGAAAATAAACTGCATCTGATTTTACGTTTAATGAATTTTCGATTAGGTTAATTATATTTCATTGTTATATTTATCTGCAAGTATAAAAAAAAATATAACAGAATTTATTCATAGAAAAATAGCAATTATCATGAGGAAAAAAAAAACGCAACACAGTGTTAAATATTTAGAAGAAATAATAAAATCATCTGTTCCTTCCAAATGTTAATAAAATTGTTTTGGAAATAAATTATAAATGAAATATAATTAAGTTGAAATACGTGTAATATTGTTAGATTATCAATATGATATTTTAATGTTTTCAAGAAATACAAATGTAAAAAAAGATCAAATAAGCTCGTAGTAAATATCCAAAATTGTATGCTTTTAAATCTGTAAATATTTATTTTCAATTTCGCTCCCTTAAATGAATACAGTGATTTCATAATTTGGAACTGTAACACGTTTTTAGTCTAAGACATGGTTGTGGATTTTTATGTTCTGTAATTTTGAATCCGCATTATCATATTGAGTTAGAAGCAAAAAATGAAAATAGTTGGTAAGTTTTAATGGTATTGATACCGAAATAATTTTGTAACATAACTAAACACAATTATTTTTTAATATTTTTAATTATTTAAGTGTAGAATTTAAAATAAATTTAGTACAAAGAATTAACAAAAACATACCTTTTCATAAAATGGTTATCGAAATAGTTATAAAATGTGTTAAAAAATTNACAATTATTTTTTAATATTTTTAATTATTTAAGTGTAGAATTTAAAATAAATTTAGTACAAAGAATTAACAAAAACAGACCTTTTCATAACATATATAAATGGTTATCGAAATAGTTATAAAATGTGTTAAAAAATTATAGTAAATCGTTGTTATTTAGGGAGAAAACATTGTTCTTCTTTATTGTCACAATTATCGTACATGTATACATATTGTTACGTGTCGCTGGTCTGCGCTGCTGACCTTGGCCCACCCCGCGCGAGCGGGCGGAAGAGAAGGACAGAGTAGTGATGATAACGAGGCAGCACGTCAATGGAATGTTTTGAATGGCAGGCGATCGAACCGCGTATCTGTTACAAAATGCGAGCCGACACGATAATTCCTTTTGCGGCGCACGCTACTGACCCTGGTTGTATCGATTTCTGCGTTTATCTGAAGAATACTCTGGATTACTGACCTCGTTCTCTCAGCGTGACTCGGGGTGCGTTGAACCTTCCGGATGGTCAGGAAGAACGATATAAAAGTGTGACAGGCCTCCGAGCCGTGAGTTGAGTGGTTGATGAGTGAATGAGTGGCTGAGTTCCGAGCGATAGAAGACGAGCGGCAAGAGAAGTGACCAGCGGAAGGGAAATCTGCGACTGCGAGTATCAAGCAGTGAAGGGTGCGGCTGGTCGGCTTGATTTTGGACTAGAATGAGTGAGTGAAAGACATTACAAATTCTGGCAACAGACAGACTGAACACGCGTTAATGATGAGTATAAGTTAATTGACTATAACGAAACAGTGACATTGAAGACGTTAATTAGAGTTTAAATAGGCATTAAATATTGCGCTCACCGTTAAATAAAAAGAGTAATATTGGAGACACATAAATTAATGCGGTATTTAACAACTTTGTGAATAAATTATAAATCAATAAGACCTCCATCCCTCACAAACTCAGATACGCCTCTCAGGCGTCCATGTAAAAATATAGTAAAATTATGTGTGGTATTAAAAAGTTTCTAAAATCTTATTCATATAATGAGTTAATTGATTATTGACAAAAGTTTTATAATTTTTAATGCTTTGATTATTAATCAATTTTAGCTTTCAAATATAAATTTTTCCATTTATTGATAATTAATGAAAAATTATTTTCAAATTTTTCTTTAAGTAATCATGCAGAGTCATATTCCGGTTCTGAACACAAAATATTTTGTATTGATGGTGAGAACTGAGTGCATTCTTCTTTCGTTTGGCGTAAATGGCGAAAATCTATAGGTGCTGTATTTGGTTAGCAATTTCTAACACTGAATGAAATCATGTTAATTGTGTGGTCTTCTAGGTTTCTATCGTGACAACTATTCCGGATTACAAACTTGTGTCTATAATTTTCTCAGTGAGCGCTCATTTCTATTACTTATTTTAAATATTTTTAGTACATATGTTTCTTCTCAGGGAGATGACGCAGCTGGTAATTGGTTAGAAATAAGTTAAAAGTTTTGGTTTTTCACAGATGCTGAAGACGACCAGGCCTCCTGGTGCCCAAACCTCGGGACTGTCGGAATAATTATTATAATGGAATGATGTCAATGTGCTGTCGGTTTGCTCAAGGTCGATTTTTGAGCAAATAGCAGAACTATAAATCGGAATCAAGCCATCGAGAGTCGAAATAAATCCGGCAGCGAAGTAGCTGCCGGATTCTTCTTTCCGCCAGATATTTTTCACGTGGACTACAGTCAGTTGTTGAACATTTCTAAACGGTTGCACCTTTGCGGTTTCGTATAAATAATATTCAGCTTAGATAAGATCTGCGTTCATTACTACTCATCTAGTTATAACCGGACATCATAAATTATCAAAAAAATTATTGTAAACATAATTTTTTTAAGTTATAACAATTTAATCAACAGCAACAAGCGGTATGACCGTATGCATATTTTAAAATGCTTATCATGTTACAAAAAACCTGTAGAAGGACTACGAATTTCAGTGAAGTTTTTAATTTAAAGCAGCTAAAACACAAAATAAAAAAGAAAAGCAAATTATGTAAGAAAAACTATTATGTACAAATAGATCAGCGTTTAAACTGGCAGTAAGTATGGTTAAAGTCTCATACGAAACGCCATAATGCCAAGTTGTAACATAGAGTTTTTTTTTTCTGATTCCGATACATTTCATTCCTACAGTGGCTACGGCCATCTCAAAAATTTTCACAACCACATTCCGACACTCGTTACCGCAATGCAAGTATCGGATCATTATACTGCCGTATTTGTTCCAACAGTTTCAAAAATTGGACCCCTGATTACAGTGAACTACAGACCGTTTGGTTACTGACTCGGTACTCAGAAATGTTTGACTAGTGCAAAAAAATTTGGGCCCGAACAGTCCCTGATCCGGTTTGCTCCACCAAGTACATTTTAGATTCTAGTGAAATTTTTTATCTCCTTTGAACACATTCTTCCCTTTCCCGTCACAAGAAAATGACAGCACATTTACGTACTACAGGACTCCCTACTACATATCCATTGGAATAATTTCTGCATAAATGGAAACATAAAGTGGCTTATAGCACAACGAAATAGTTTCTCAGAGCTAATTGTATCTACATACTGCACGTGTTCCATTAATAATCCACGTCACATGATGAAAATACTATGTTGTAACCTTTGAGAATTGCTCCTTAGACTGCAAATTAAATTATTATTTCTCACCAAATTTTCTAGACGGATTGTTATATATTTTTTCAATCCACTCAGTAACTGTAAAACAGTCAAAAATATATACTTAATTAATTGGCCACATAATTAAGAAATGCGTTATTATAAAGACGCAACATTTGGGTGCAAACTTTTTGTGCTACAGGAAAGTGTAAATAGATGATGTGCAATTTGCTTCTTTTTTTTTCGGTACAAACTGACGTGAATAGAATCCGAATTCCTATTGTCCATTCATGGTTACTTTTTAACTTTTCGAAGCCTTGCTAAAGTTTACCTGCAGGATATTCCTCCGCCTCATGCAAACAAAACATAACCGAGTATAGAAAATTACACCAAAGGGACAGCGCGCCGCATTCGTACGCACACAGTGTAGAAATATTTGGCATAAGAACTTCCTTACTTGGCATTACCGACACACTTATCTGCTCTCTTTTTTTATTCGTATTAATTATAAATTAAATATTATAGTTTATAGATAAAATGTAAGTAGGTGTTCAATTTAATAATAAAAAAGGTATTTATGTGTTAAGACGAGTATAAAACGCTTGTGATACACTGTGTATTTAAGAAACGACCAAGCACGTAATGGGTGAAGTGATTTTTCAAAGGTTTGATCCAAGAAGTGTGAAGAAACCACGAATGGGCTATAACCCTGGACCGACGTGGAAAAACTGCCGAGAATAGTTGAGCGGGACTGTAAGTACCTGCTAAAGCCGCCAAGTACTGCCTGTAGGTCCGGCGCAGCGTTCCCTTCTTCGACTCTGGTTCGTCGTCCATCTCGTGCCTCGCTCGTCTCGAGGAGCAGGATCGCTGCACGGGAGTCCCAGCAGCTTTCTGCCGCTGCTCGTGCACGGGACGTTATCCGCGAGCGGCAAGGTGAAATAAAGTTTCAATAGCAGCTTCGTATCAGATTACAGTCGGCGAGCAAAAATGGCTCAAGCCTCATTCGAGTCGAAAATTACGTTGTTCCGGCGCTCGAGCTGAAACTTCGCCAGTTTGTTTTATGTGAGGATACTGTTTGGCAATCATTTTTGTTTGTAAAAGTGATCTATTTAACTCCGAACTTTTATAAGAATCCTGTCAGTTTTTTCAGTTGTATCATACACTTCCATCGATGCCCGTTCTGTTTATGAATGGTGAGTGAAACGGTTTTAAATTAGCGTGAGTTGGAGGACTCCCCCCCCTCCCTCATCATCGTCCTTTGCTAGCTAAACTACTGGGGGTGATATGGGTGGAAAGAAGATTCAGAAAAAAGAAATAGAACATAAACTGAAATGAAGAATTATAAAAGGGAGAAAATTTGTCTGTTGATGGAACAAAATAAAATATTTTACTAATTGTGTTTGCACTAACCAAATCGCACATATTTTAAGTGAAACATTATCGTGTGTTTAAAGTGAACCCTCCTTTTTTTTGCAGAATAATGTTACACATGTATAGACGTTCGATGTTTAGATATTTAATTTTTGCTTTCATTTGAAATTATTTATAATAAAACTACCTGATTCTAATCATTTTATCTTTTTATCTTGCCTGATACCTTGAAAAACTTACATTCTGATGCACCTGCTATGTTTATATTCTGCGAGATGTGACAGTTCACTTGATATACGTGGCTACTCTCTATTAATGAAGGGTCTCGTAGGTACTTATGTTAATTTGTTGACGACATATTGGTTATTGTTCTACGAAAAGTTATGATGTTATAATTTGGACAACACTCGCAAGTGTGAGCACGTTATTTTCCCCGAGGCAGCAGCATCTCGCAACGTCTGAAACTGAAAAAGGAATGTCGTTAGGGAACAGCATTTTTTATAAGCCATTATGTAAAATAATGACAATGTTCGTTATGTTGAGTCATAATACACAGTTAAATAAAACCTGAGAAGCGTTGACAACTCTGCTTAGACTTCAGCCCGAACCGTTTGCTCAGAAGTTTGACGCTTTACTCATTGGCCTAACAGTATCACGTACATTTCAGTGAACACATTGTGATATACGTACTATTAATACCATACACACGTTCAGTTTTACATGTTCTTTTCTCTTTCACGTGAAATAATATTAATGAGATAGTTCATACCAACATTACTTTATACCGGCTATACTGAAAACAACTACTGGTATACAAATTGTTACACACATTTTATACGAACACTCGAGCTTTACTTTAAACAAAGAGACTTAAATGGCGTGGCCAAACAAATGAAAGCCGGTAGTGTATAAACCATTTGAATTTGTAGATACAGATTGTTCAGGGCAACAAAATATTTGCTCAGTTGACAGACAGTATGAAATAAGCTAGTGATTCGAATCTACCATGATAATATGAAACGTACGGCAACCATCTTGAAATGTTTCATTTGTACTAAATATATGCTCATACTTCCGAAACAACCAAAAAGGTGTTTGGCTCTAAACATAATTTTTAACAATATTATTTGGTTCAAGGAAATCTATGCAGACGTTTTGGGCAAGAACAGTTTGGTTGTGTTAACCAAATATTGTTCAGCATAAACAAATACTTACTAGCAAATATATTTGGAACCAGGCACAATTTATTTTTCTCAATTTAAAAATAAAAGTTGGTTGTTTTATTTATGCACTCAGTTATTACGTTTATTGTTTTTTATATTTTTATGATATTTATAAAGTGGCACTCCTCTGTTTCGTGCCACTAGTAGAGTATTTTCTCTTAACGTGTGTATATATCATAATGTGGCTTTGTAAATGATCGTCTGATTAAACTATTCTAAAAATTAAAAACAATTACCACGTTAGCAAACGTTAGAATTTTGGTGGAGAGAAAAACTTTCTTCGGCGGTGCTTATTTTGCGAAGAAGTAATAAATCGAGGCTTGAATTCTTTTCATTTATCAGTTGCGGAATAGCTACTTCAAGCGATTAAAAATGTTAAAGTATTTTAATGACAATACTAAATTTAAAAAATATGTATTCAAGAAACTGGTTCAAATCTACTTTGTTTCTTTCTTATCTAACGTCTAGGTATCCCNTCTTTTCATTTATCAGTTGCGGAATAGCTACTTCAAGCGATTAAAAATGTTAAAGTATTTTAATGACAATACTAAATGTAAAAAATATGTATTCAAGAAACTCGCTCAAATCTACTTTGTTTCCCTCTTATCTAACGTCTAGGTATCTTAGCCAACAATAAATGGTGTTAAGTGCTACTTCTGTGAAAGAAATAGTAAAAATNTCTTATCTAACGTCTAGGTATCCCAGCCAACAATAAATGGTGTTAAGTGCTACTTCTGTGAAAGAAATAGTAAAAATTGTTGCAAATCATTACAGTGCATTTTCAAACAGCTCTAACACCACTAAGCTGCCGAAACACGCTGAAATCCAGCGCAAAAACGTCTAGACAACCCGGGAAGTATATTAATGTTTTATACCGCTGTAGCCCTGCCACAATATAAAACAAACATACACACGAATACAATTAAACAGCAAATGCCACTGCAAAGTTTGGTTCACGCTCATTGCTTTAAAACGCTTCTCTAGTCATCGTGTTTGAATAATTTACGACGTGTCATAAATGTGACTTGAATCGTATCGTTTATCTCGCAGACTATTTACAAGGGCATATATAATATCCAGAATTGTGTGAGATAAACGCACTTGAGCTAGGCTTTTAATGGAGACAGCTAAACAAATTTCAAGCAAAAATGGCACATAAGAAAATTGTCCTGTTCTACGTCGAGAACAGTGGCAAGGAAGTTAAAAATTAACTAGTGAGCTGGCTACAGATGAAGAGTAGCAAATGTTTTTCTTTTAATGCAAGGCTATGGCGATTACGCTAGTCCTAATTCTTATTACTCTATCTACTTCTTGAGCCGTCCACTCAAACATTCCATCCTCTTTACCAACCTCGTTAAGAACTTAGAAAGTAATTTACAACATCTCCCCTAGTTTCTCAGACTTTTTAACACATAAGTTTACAAAGTTATTATGTCCACTTTTGTACTAGAAATATTAAAACTGTCCCGGTAGAAAATTTATTTCGTGGTAAAATTTTAATGTAGTTAAACATTAAAATATATATATTATTTTATGTGTTTAAAAGTTATAAAAAAATTACTAAAAAACTATAAAGTGATTGATAACAAAAACGTTTTTTCCCACAACGAAATCGTATGTACGGAAAGGAGGGAGTTTTTACAAAGCGCACATCACAACATTTTCGCGCGCGCACACACATAGTATAAGAATCTATAAAATACGAGTAGTTAACGAATACTTGCCTATAAGCCAACATAATAACATAAGCTCATCTCGGTATTTAAAGTCATACATTTAGCAGCATGAAAGTGTATGTTGAAAGAGACGCGATTCTAACCCAGGTGGGGAACACAAGCAAATTTTTGCAACAGTGGTAGCTATTTTCCATGTCGATAAAAATGGAAGTGAACTGCCTTTCTCAGCATCGGATAAGAGCACCTCTTCTGGGCATAGAAAAAAGGCTTTTACATGTGGAAATTACGGAGTTTGAGGAGATTGTGGATGCGAATGCGGATACGTAAGCGGAGATCGCGGTGCATGAGATGATTATATTTGCATGTAACCATTGCTGCATAATTTAGAATTGCTGTTCAAATTATCACCCACAGTAAACTGATGCGGCAAGTCTATGCATAGTCTCACCTTTATACTAATGTTCAGTACTGTTACAACTCCATCACAATGTGAAAACCTTTTTAATTAATTAAAAATATTTTTATTAAATTTCTAGAACTTTTTAAGACAATGTTTTATTTACTGTACTGTGGTCTCTCGCCCCTAAAGACACGATGTTAATCAAATATACCAACCAGAATTTACCTCCGGCCCACAAATGATAATTAATACAATATCACTCAGTCATACAGGCAGAACCTAGTAACCACCCAACCAAATGTTTCAACCTATCTCCCGGTCTTTAAATCTCACTTTCTACCTTTCAATTAATCTTTAAATCAATCTGTAACGATTTCATTCTTTTTTTTCAATCAATATTTAAAATAAAAACCATTATTCATGCAATTATCTAACCTTTCGATTAGTATTCCAATATTTCAGTATTTCAATCTGTCTATAGTCACCAATCCAAGGTCAACCCACTTATATATAGATTATTCCGCATCCATACCAACAAACCTTACAAGTTATACCACCAGAACAGCAGAACATCCAGCCAAAACATTTCAACCATCAATACTCATAGATAGGGCGAAAAGAATTACGGCGGAGGCAAGATTTCAGTACCCTATGTGGACACCTGCAGTCTTCATTTGGCTATTGGCTGCTTGTATTTGTGTGAGGACAGTTTATTTCACGAGTGAGCCAAACACAGTTAATTTTCTCCGATAATGACCGTCCGTGATTCTCGGGCAGACAGATTCGACGCTTAGCAATTCAAATGGTCAAATCACGAAAATGATCCTGAACCAAAAGTGCGTTGGAACAGAACTTGTCCGGAAATCTTTTCGCGAAAAAAAACAGGCGCCCCCACCCAAGGACCACGTCATCACGCCACACCGTACATTTGAACAGACCATAACATCAGTCAGTTACAAAATGCTGCCAGACCCTATCAACCAATTGCATACTGCCAGAACATACCAAACGCCCAACCAAACATACTAGCCATTCATTATGACCAACCATATCGTCTTACTATGCATTTGCGCAGACCTTACCGTCAGGCAGTACTAACAAAACCTGGCAGCCGTACAGACGAACCATAACAACATACCAACCATCGAACCAAATATTTCAATCAGTCATTCCGGCCAATGGTATTGGCAGGCCATATGACAGGCCATTACATCTGACACTACCCACAGGCCATATTGGTAGAGCATAGCAAACAGACGTTCCTATGAAAATATTCGAACCAAATACTTGATAGACCATACCATCATTTCATACTACTCACATTGACAAACCGTACAAAACGGGCACGTCGCAAAAACACATTCTGAATCTGTAAGTGGCCTAATAATGAGAAATATTGTAATGTAGAAAACAAAAATATTAATGTTCTGGTTTTACATGTATAAAAAAATCCTGAAGCTGTAACCGATGTAAGATTTTTTCAAACTTTTGCATAATATATCAATACTACGTGTGTTACTGCGAATAAAAAGAAATATATTTAACCCACCTATTATTTTTAATTCAGTAATATTTCCTATTGTATGCATACAAAAGTAAGAGTTTAGTTTGACTTAAAAAAAAAATGTAATTGGAAATAATTGGAAACATCTGTCTGTGTTACACGAACAAGACAAATATTCATTTTATTTTCTTACGAAATGAGTAAGAAAATTAAAATATTTCAAAACAAGTAATAGATACAATTATTTGCAAAAGGAACATTTTTTCCCCCCGTTTCGGGAACAAGAAATATTAAAATAAATTTTATATGCTCATAATATACAAAAGAAGAACAAAATATATGCAAGCATGGTTGACTTGTTAAAACTGTCCCTGTAATCATGGCATATTAAGGTGAAAAATATAAATGTAAAGTAACGAGCAGATTTGTAGATTTCATTTTTGGTGTATAGTTGAATATGTTCCTTTGAAATAGAAGGCATCCATTTAAACATGACCATTTATGAATGGTACATTACGTGTCTAACTAAAATAATAATAATAGGTGTGTAGGAGTAAATCTAAAAATTTTTAAGGGGAAATGTAGTATTCTTTGCCGGGTAGTTATTAAATAATCGTTTGCTAAGCCAATTATTGGTAGGCTAGACTTCAAAGCAATATGTACAGGAGACTAAAAAAATTTTGTACGTGTTGCAAACAATCCTTTGGAATCAAGTTGCCAAAATTTTTCTTGTAACTCTGCAGATAAAATATTGTATATTTACAAAACATTGTGTAAGTAAACGTACAAAATTGTTTATGTAGCTCAATATTTATAATAACATTCAAGCCCAAAACTTGCTTGTTAGAATTCAACA
Source organism: Clitarchus hookeri (assembly GCA_002778355.1). Lineage (NCBI taxonomy): Eukaryota > Metazoa > Arthropoda > Insecta > Phasmatodea > Phasmatidae > Clitarchus > Clitarchus hookeri. The sequence continues at coordinate 255,757 of NQII01002706.1, read as the reverse complement.
TTAGTTATACACATTCCACACTAAAGTTTTGTAAAATTTACTCTAATTTATGTGTTATGTATATATATATGTATATACACGAGGGCTGATTCAGAATTCATGGCAACTATTGTTTATCTCCCGAAAATGAGCCCAACACAGGAAATGTACTATGTACAGTAGAAAGTGTACGACAAGTACGTTTTAAAGGTGACACCACATGGGGTGTTGATGCAGGAATGTCTGGCAAGGAACAAAGACAAACATGGCTGCTTTAAATCACCGTTTAATTGATATATTCTCGTACAAACTGTTTGAATGGATACAAACTCATTTGAATGGGTACGTATCGTACGCGTAAAAGCTGTTTAGCGTCCTTCAAAGTAGTCTCCGAGGTTGTTCACGGTTAGTTGCCAGCGATGAGGCAGACGGGAAGTGCCATCGGCGGCGTGGGTTCCGTCAATGTGCGCCAACTCTCGTCGAAATGCTGAGATGATGTCTGCCTCATCGCTGGCAACTACCCGTGGACATGTATCCAACTTTGACCTACCCCAAAGGAACACAACTGATAAAAGTCACATGGTCAACAGTGAAGAACGCGTTTGTTTGTATCTTAATTTTCTAAAGACAACAACTTTTACAGTAATAAAATACTTTTAACAATTTAAATTTAATCAAACTGCATTACAAATTGGATAGAGAAAGTATACATACATCTCAAAGAACTTGTTTACTAATCAGTGTTCTAACCTCAAATCTATTCCACGCCGTTTTTGCTAGTCGCGTTGGCAGAAAAACAGTTCAATGTTGGGGCACGAAGACTGGTTGTGCGCAGCCAGCGAGATCGGTCCGCCTCACTTTTCTTCTATGGTTGAAACAGTAGCAAAGCAATGCAAACATATTTACGTGAGTTTCTTTTCCAAGGACAAAGGAATTTTCAAAGTGACTTTGCTTGAGCTACACTCAGAACCGCCCACGGGGAGGGGCAAATGGGGCAAATTGCCCCAGGCCTCCGATCCCAAGGGGCCTCTGCAAGCCTTTTAAAAAGACTTAGTTCCCTCCCCCCTCCACAAATTTCTGCCATTGTCTTATGACGGGTGCAAAACCCACTGGAAATAATTTGTGCAATGAAGAACGTTATTATGCAGTGCCGGTAGTTCGTTTTAAAACAGGGAACTCACTTGTGCAGCACAGCGAAGTGCAGCACCAGCCAGCTTTCTCGAAATCCACTTGTCAGCACATTTCTGCCAGTACGCTTGCATTAGAAAACTGCGCGCAGGATGTCTGAGTGATGCCACAATGCTACGAAAGGCACAGGACGAAAGGCGGCAGATGTTAGGGGACTGGTTCCAGTATGGGCGATTTGAAAACATGTACCTTCAAGCTCACAAGTTGTGTTCTTATTGCTACCCTTGATAAATTATCGCCAAGCATTCAGTTATCGTGCCAGTTACGTTTCCTTTATTATTGCGGAGATTTTTCTGTCTCTTTACAGACTCATATTGTTACAAGATGCCTGAGGGGCCTATCTGAGTTCGTGAGGGATGGAGGGCTTGATAAAAATGAAAGAACCTAATCTTATNAAATTATCGCCAAGCATTCAGTTATCGTGCCAGTTACGTTTCCTTTATTATTGCGGAGATTTTTCTGTCTCTTTACACACTCATATTGTTACAAGATGCCTGAGGGGCGTATCTGAGTTCGTGAGGGATGGAGGGCTTGATAGAAATGAAAGAACCTAATCTGANTAATCTTATTTTTTTAATTTACTCACACAGCTAATATATACAGCATTAAATTATCTATCTCCATTAATATTATTTTAGTTCTCTGTGAGCGCGATGTTTAATGCATATTTCAACTCTAATTAATGCCGTTCTTTATGTCTCTGTTTGGTTATAGTCAATTAACTCATACTCATCATTAACCCACTTTCAGTCTGTCTGTTGCCATAATTTGTAATGTCTTTCACTCAAGCATCCAGTCCAATAGTCCAGCCTGCCAGTCACTCTCTTTACTACCTTGATGCTAGCAGTCGCAGATTTTCCTCCCGTTGGTTACTTACAGTACTACTCGTTGCTCTTCTCGCTCGTCGTCTATCGCTCAACGTCCCGCTTATCGTCTCATAAACTCCCGGCTCGGGGGCCCGACGCACTTTTATACTATGAGACACCCAGTCTTATCATTTCTGGCACAGACATTTTCCCTGCATCGAAAACTACGTTTTCTACCCGCCTGCACCAGGAAATTTACAAGACGTCTATCCATACCTTGGATTATATTTTTCATCGCTGTTCAGCTGTGCTGGCTGGCCGGGGCGAAGACGTGGATCGCCCGGCGTAGCTGGTAGCCGACGACGGGTTACTTCGAGGTCCGATGGAGACCGACGCTTGAACACCGACCACGAGTACAGCAGCATGACCACGCCGTCCGTTCGCAGAATAAAGACCAACTCTATCACCGGTGATGTGGAGCGCTACTTGCGTTGTGACGTCACTGTTTCCCTATTGGCTCAGCTGGTGGGCCAATCCTAGATGATGCGACGTGGCTGGAAATGTTGGACCGGAAGTAATTACTAAAGTTTAATTGTGTAGCAATCTAAACCCTTCCTTTCCACGTTGTGGAAGGGGTTTATAAACCTTGGCTGGGGCCGAGGACGGAAGGATTCGGCTCCCGTCAGCGGCCATGGACATACAAATATAAGATAAGTATGTTTAAGACCCCTCAGGTCTTTAGGGGAAAAAATTATGCCTGTTTTCATTTTTCCTCACATTGGAGTGAAATTTTATGTGAGGTTTTGAAAAATCACTTTAAAAGATCATTTTTACGCTCACTACCGTAGCGAAAGTATTGTAGAATTTTATATGAAAACTCGTATTTTGGAGCGGAAATTTTATGGGGGTATAGATCTTGACTATCATGATTGGATGTCCATATAAAAATAATGTTGTACAATATTTTGTATTTATGCTAAATGTAGAGCAGAGATTTTGTTATTTTTGTAATTTTGTAAATTTTTATGTAGATATTCAACGTTTTGTAATTATAAAAAAATACGTTAATGTATGTAACGTACAAAAAAAGGGGTTTCTTTCTTTTACATAGAGTGCACAATGTCCTTTGGCAAGGCTAATATTCATTTTATTCCCGACATAACATCTTACCTATAAATATTTTTGATTAGTAGTTCTTTCAATAAAGAAAACCGGAGAATAAATGTTGTGAATGTTGTTGAAAATTGCCGGCAGTTGGCTTGCATTGGAATTGCATGATTTTATCGAGAGACTTAGCCCTGTTGGCCAAGGAGGCGAAAAGCCGGGTTTTCTCGGGGTCACAACTATCGCAGGCCTTGATTTGGAAGGTTCGACGAACCCCGAGTCACGCTGAGAGAAACTGGGGCTGTGGTAATGACCAGAACATTCCTTCAATTATGCATCAAAGACACCTGATACTCAAGGTCGGAAGCGGCTCGCGCCCTGATAGGCATAACAGGCACGTTTTGTAAACATTCCTTTGTGAAAAGCCGCTGCGTATCCAGTTGCAACTGACAGCGCGCGCGTCAATGAATCATCCGTGCCTCGCACGCTCGCAGATCGGCCTTCTGTAACAATATTTAAATATGCACATGGACTAGAATCTGGAATCTAATTAAAATTTTGAAAACCATTTGATGTCAGTGAAAATATATAGAGTTATTCGTGTCAGTTTTATGTAAACAGGATAGTATTTTTTAAATAAAACATAAATATTCATTAGCTTGATACCAAATGGCAAACTTGTTTACAAGTAAAATGTTTTCTACCGGTAATGTAGAATTTTTTAAAACTTAGGTAACCCCTCGAAGTACGTAGAGTCGTGTCAAATAGTGGACCCTACAAATAGCTTTGATTCAGGCCCTCAACATTCCTCTGGGCCAGAATGACCCTACAGAATTTAAATGGGGAAAAAAATTCCTTCTCAATGCATCAGTTTATAAGATGACTGTTTCAAACAAAACGTATTCCACGTGACGTTTTTGAGGAATACTGACACGTTAAGAAATCTTGCAAATTTCAGTGTGAAATATGATTAGTTTTCTAAAATTTAACATTAAATTTTACAATTTACAAAAAAAAAAAAAAAAAAAATGACGAATGAATAAAATTTCTTGAACATTTCTTAACGTGGCAAAATTTTCTGAGAAAGGCGCATTGAATATTTCTTTGTTTGAAGCAGTAATCTTTCAAACTGATGCATTAAGAAGGAATTTTTTAAAGAATGATTTCCCATTTAAACTCTGTGGCTGCAAGCTTGCTACGCAGAGTCCTTAAGTGTATAGGCTGTTCACGGTAAAGTGAGCACTTTTGAGGCCCTAGCTACTTTTTTCCTATAAGCCCTTTTTTTTACTCTTCCACCACTTTTTAAAATATATATTGCCATGTAAGTAATAAACACAGCGTACATATTTCACCGGACTCGAAAGTTAACGTCAAATACTGCAATAAAATATATTTATTGACTATTATTTCAAAATGAACGGGCTTTAAAAAATGCTCACTTTACCGTGAATAACCTATAGTCCTCACAGTGTTTTTTTTTAAATACAGGTAGTTAATCATCATTAAAATTATAATAAAACCAAAACTAAATATTAACCTTCGTTCCACAGACTTACGCTACTCAGGCAGCGATGACATTTACTGTGTGTTTAGTGAGCTGCTAAATGGTTTCTCGTTTGCCTTTTGCAACCCTAGCACGCAGACGACAAATGGAAATCCGCATATTTCATGTTGACATGAAGAAAAAGTAATGTGGCAATAAATCTGTAGCTGCCAGCGCTAGAATAGCGATTACCATGTATTTCTGTTAATTTTCGATTTATATTGATTTACTGCATACGACTTCTACAACTGCACAGTACACTTTCTCGTAAAATTGAATGTCATCCGCAGTGGGAATTTACAGAAACAACAACAGAATTTTTTCTTTTTGCTTTAAAAATGCTTGTTAAAATAATGGCGCACATGCCAATGAGAGCACGTGAAGTCCATGAAACTGGAAAAAAAGACAGGAAGATAGTCGACGACGCGGAATATGACGGCTAGCCAGTTCGTTGGATACGTCCTGTATGGATCCGCGCTTGCCCGAAAACGCCAAGGATAGTTAAATTGTCACGCCTTCAACCGTACGAGCACGTCGACCGTGTTGGAAAAGTAATTGAAAATATTTTGGCGGCTCTTAACGTAGAGGTCTCGAGAGCCGATGAGGATGAAGCGAGGTGGGTATGGAGCAGCGCTGGAACGCGTGGGGTGGGGGGAAACGGAAGAACCCCGATGTAACCCGCCGACCAGCGGCATCGTCCACATGCGAAAATCTGGGGGCGATCCCGCCGGGAATCGAACCCGATTCGCCATGGTGGGATGNGGCCTCCCTCGCGCCTAGTAGGGCCTCAAAGAAAAGAAGAAGAAAGAGAACATTAAATATATTTCACAATACCATTTACATGTTTTAACATCTTTATTTATAAAATGTTAATTGTTTTATCAATAAAATATTAGGCGCGGCCTGCGGTCTCTCGAGAGCAGAGCATATTGTTCGAAAGGCGACTGCGTTGCGGGAAGAGGGGATTAACTATAGTCCGTTGCTCGGTTACTTCCAACTTTTCTGAAGCCCTGCCAAGTTCCGCTTCCAGGATATTCTCCCTCATAGTGTAAAAAAAGCTTAACCTAGGCTAGAAAATTACACCAAAGGGAAAGCGCACCGGATTCGTGCGCACTCAGTGTAATAATATTTTGCATAAGAACGATTTCTTATTATGCATTACCAACGTACCTATTATCTCTCTGTTTGTATTCATATTAATTATAAATAAAATATTATTATTTATAGAAAAAAGGTAAGTAAATGTTTAATTTAATAAAAAATAAAGTATTTATATGTTTACTCAAGATAAAATGATTTTGATATATGCAATATCTAGGGAACAACTAAGAACGTCATACATGGGGTGATTTTTCAAAAGTTTGATCCGAAAAATGTGAAGAAACTGTGAATAAAACTGTAATTTGGAAGGGTCGATTTCGCTTGGGACAATGATGGGGTGGGGAGGCGGGTGTAGTGGTCAGACCACTCGCCTCGCGCCACGGCGATCCGGGCTCGATTCCCGGTAGGCCCGCCTCCGATATTCGCATGTGGGGAATCGTGGTGGACGCTGCCGTTGGCCGACGTGTTTTCTCGGGTCTTACCCGTTCCCTACACCTTTGCATTCCGTTGCCGCTCCATCTTCACCTCACATCATCCTAGCGAGAGTCTTTGTTAAGGGGGAGGCATCCCAGCCATGTTGAATTTAAAGCAAATTTTTCCATAACTTATTTTGGAAACCAAGTTTGCCAAGGCACAAGAAATATCTTAACATTTATTTCGAAATCCAACTTATTTTTTTCGTGTGATTCGTTTCACGTCTGTAGCCGTATTCGAAGGTTCCCTCATTATTTCATCATTTCTGTCTTGTATGGGAAAATATTGTTAATGTATATCTGAAACCGTACACATTTCCAACATTCTGTTAAGTAGTTCTTCATGCCAGGTCGAACTTTGATTTTTAACTTCCGGTCATGCAGTTCGTTTACAAAGGTTAAAAAAAAAAATATATATGGGAAGGGATACTACCCCTTTATACAGTTCGTGTGGTAACGTGAGACTCCTAGATGTCAGCTTTAATTGTTTTTGTGAAATAGGATTGAGTTGACTGGTTGTGATAGGCGCTTAAGAGTATACGTGTGACGAAAATTGACGATTAACACGATAATAAAAGTTTACAGGTTTTTCGAAAGCCAACATAAAAAATCCAAAGAAAGTTTAATCCTGCATTGCAATTTTTACCAGCGTTGTGAACAAATATTATGCCACTGTGATGCATTTATAATGAGCTGTTTCTGACGGCGAAAGTTTGTACGCTTACTTGCGGCACAGGATGTTGTGCTGAATGAATACGACACTCTGGTAAAATTTTTATTCTGTAAGTTGGCAAAAAGGTATGGTGCAGGTTCGCCATTTTTTTTCTATGGCCGCCTCTTAGTTGGTCTAGAGAGCGCTCTCTCGGGCTGTCGTGACCACATCATTATGACGTCAGAGAGAACGCTCTCTGGTCGTCTCGATTTGTCGGAGAGAGTGCTAAAGAGCGCGAGCACAGAGAGAGCAAGAAGTTGTGTACTCGCTGGCGCTCTCTCGCACTCTCTGACCACGCGTCATATTTGTTTGCATTGTTTCAGTGTTCAAATAATTTTATAGTAGCTTTCTGGGCTTACTGGCTTTTAAAATACCACAAATTTAATTTATGAGTGTGCAATGACTCATGCCAGTTTTACAATACCGTTGAAACACCTTAACTATAATTATAAACACACCCACTTATTTTTTACATCAATTGGATTGATGCCTTACAGATTGAGCTAAAATTTAAACTTAAAGAAAAAAGGCACATACTTAATATTGTCCTGAACTGTAATCCTAAATTAGACCATATATAACAAGGTATGCATTTTATTATTATCGTAAAACTTCATTAAGTTGGTAATTTGATTTCTTCTCTCGAAAGAGTGTTCTTTAAATTGAGATAAGGCCTATATTGTACTCCCGAAAACGTGCAGACTTCGATTCTCATGTTTAGAATTGATCTGTCTCTCGCCTTTTTAACAAAGAGATATTAAAGAGCGCCGGAGTGGGTGGAATGAGGTGGAGATGGAGTAGCGGTAAAATGCAGGAGCGGTGAGAAACGGGAGCACCCCGAGAAAGCCAACCGGCCAACGGCAGCATCCGCCACGTTTCCCAACTGCGAAAATCCGAGGGACACCGCCGGGAATCGAACCCAGACCTCCGTGGTGTGAGGCGAGTAGTCTGACTATCACAACACCGCGACCCCTAAAGGTGGACCGACGGCAGCGGGCAGTGTGCAGACATCGTTACAGGAAATTAAAAATATTATACGGCCAAGACAGGACTGTCTCATCATTTTACCCACTGGTCAGGACGTTTGATAGCGATCCCAAGTTCGAATCCCGGTCTGACCGGGAACTTTTTAAGTTAACGGACTCAGACTGCGGAAGAGAATGGCAAACTACCGAAGAATCTTCGTCTCTTGTCTGCCTCGGGCGTCTAAACAGACTTCGGGCTGACCGCACATCACCGTCATCAAGATAAAGCGCTGCTCGTTAACTCTGCGTTATTACTTGCGTAACCGGCTACGGTGCGCCCGTGCCTCGTCTTCCCCGCACTGTAAAGGCAACTGCGGTGTTTTTACGATGCACTATTATTTCTTCTTCCTTCCTCATTTCTCATTCTGATACCTCTCCGCGGCCATCTGATGGATCAAGGGCATTCTTTTGTGTCGTTCCAGCTGTCAGGGTGAACGTAGGGCTGACACTCAGTCAGCTGGCCTGTTCCTTTCTTCCCCCCAAGTTCATCGTCCCATCACAAGCGAAGTCTACACAGCGTCATGTGGGGACGACGTGTGTTGCAAATATTTCTTCCGCCATTTACAGCGCTGCTTGCGTTTTGTCCACTTTTTATTTTTTTTCCCTCGAGTGGGTTTAAGGACCCTGCGTACTGAAATTTTAGCTGACCTCTGAGTCCTAGCGCTACACTTCAGATGGTTTATATAAAACCTACAACACAACTGAAAATTTAAAGAAGAACTTAAGAAGTGAAATAATCCAATTTCCATCTTAAGGATGTTTTACGATAAGGGTAACATGCATACATTGCTTCAATAGATGGTTGAACTTAGGGTTATAGTCCTAGATAAAATTTAATATATGCCTTTTTTTTTTTTAGTTTTAATTTTAGCTCAGTTTGTAAGGCCCAACTGGTCTAAATAAATTGGTGTGATTATAATTATATTTAAGGTATTTTTAACGAACTTATAAAACTGGTGAGGGGGATTAAATTATTGGTTCTTTAAAAGCAAATAAATTTACAAACATTACATATAAACCATTTTCACGCATTTTGATACATACTTTTTATGCAGTTACTTAGTCAGGTTATACAAAAAAAGAGAAGATGCCCATAATATTCTACAAAGAAAAACCATTTTTAACTCGAAAGAATGTTAGTTAATTGTTGCATATTTTATCTTCTTGTTTCCTGCCAATTATTTTACTCGATGTTTCCTGCCATGTCCTCAGATAGCATCAGGTAATGTTTTTCAGCCTATTGTTATTCATTTTGTAAGAAGCTACAACTAGTAAATTTTTTATCCTTTTATTAGCATCTGGCAAAAAGGACCACAAAATAATTAAGCGTAGGGATGATAATGAAACATTAACAGAATTGCAGTGAAATCAGCTGCAGTGGTAATGGGAAGTCGTGAGGAACAAACNATTGCAGTGAAATCAGCTGCAGTGGTAATGGGAAGTCGTGAGGAACAAACTACGTGTTTTGCACCCAATCGGTACTGAACCATGACTTTCCGAGTACATCTTCAGCAAGTTACTGCAAGACCGAATAAGTTCAGTGTGAAAGCCGTTTGATNACTACGTGTTTTGCACCCAATCGGTACTGAACCATGACTTTCCGAGTACATCTTCAGCAAGTTACTGCAAGACCGAACAAGTTCAGTGTGAAAGCCGTTTGATTTTTTGTGCGCGAACAACATGGCTACAAAAGAGTGTTTGTGGCATTTAATTATATAGTACAGCAACAGCGACTGGCAGGGGCGAAGAAGGTCATTGTCCCCCTCCCCCTCCTTGGAAGTCAGAAGGGGGCAGGGAAACCAAAGTTTAAATTAATTAAATTATTTTTTTAAAGGTACATACAATTTTATTGGAAATATCAAGTTGTTACGCAGGTATACACTACTTTGAAAATATTTCCATTTACGTATGAGAAAAGGAGAAACAGTTTCCTAGGCATGAACGAGTGCCTATTTACAGAAAGCATTCTTAGTAAACGAAGCTTCATCCAAGTTATCTAGTGATCTTAACATTTCACGAAGGATTGTACCTTCCAGGTGATGGAGGGGGCCGCGGTGTGTAGTGGTCAGACGACTTCGCCTCCCACCAAGGCGAACCGGGTTCGATTCCCGGATTTTCGCACTTGGGAACCATGCCGGGCGATGCCGTTGGTTGGCGGGTTTTCTCGGGAATATTCCGTTTCCTCCGCCTTTGCATTCCCGGGCTGCACCACACTCACTTCACTTCACCCTAATCGGCTCTCAAGACCTCAATGTTGAGAGTCGCCTGAATCTCTCTTCTCCACTCCACTTCTCATTCTGTTTCCTTCTGCCATATGCGAAATTTACATTGCCATGAGCCTAATGACTTTACTCATGCGTCAATCAAGTTAAAACGTGACATTTTTAGGAACCTGCATGTGTTATTAATTTCCCACTTCCTACTCTAATGTATTAAAAACAAAGAAACACGAACTTTATTTGCCGTACATTTAAACATTACACCCGCAATACAACACCAAAGATTAAACATATGTTATCTTATTCCGCTGCCAGATTGACTGGGACCCTGTGTCCCTGTGTCTACGGGAGCGCACATGCAGTTATATGCTGTTCAAGGTAAAGTGAGATATTTTAAGGCCCTAGTTATTTTTTTCTTTCAGACATTTTTTTAACCTTTAACCACATTTTAAAATAAATATTGCCATGTAAGTAATAAACACAGTGTGTGGATTCCATCGCACTCGGAAGTTAATGCGTAAGGCTAAAATAAGATATATTTATTGACTATTATTCCAAATGAGAGGGCTTTCAAAAGTGCTCACTTTACCGTGAATAGCCTATACCGGTCAGTGATTTTTTTTCAAAGGTTGATTTCAAAACTGCTTGCTTTACGGGAACAGCCTATACTTTACTCTACTCTCGGAGTAGTGTTATGGATAGACACATACAAAATTCGCGTTATTATTTGGTAGCACGCCAGATTTCACCGCCGTATATACATTTCAGCCGGTGCCATTTGTTTATTGACTTCTGCAAAAACGGAGAGCCACGGTCCCTTTCGACTAGGCGGGACGTGATTGGGCCATGTTTTGGTTACGTGTTTCCGAAATTGTTCAAGGCTGCTCTCAAGGCATTTCAAACCAGCTGTAGACCAGCGACAAGGGCAACACAAACGCCTATGTCTTTAAAGTCTATCCTGTCTTCATGAGAAAACGCGAATTTTGCAGGTGTCTCTAGTTATGGAAAATACGGCCCATAAAGTAGCGAGTGAGATAGGAGGAAGGACGAGTTGACGGGGTGGTGCAACGCCCTTGAGCCCTTGTCGCGCGGAAGCGGCGACGCGCGGCCGACGATGGCTACAGCCCGGCCCCCGTAATAAGGAAGGCTTTTGTGAGATGATTGTAGGGGGCGCCATAAAAACAAGTGCAAGCGAGCCTGCAATCACTGACGGCCAACGACCTGATTCCTCCTGCCCCCTCACTGCCCTGGCGGACCCTCCCTCCCCTTGTTCCCCCCTTCCCCCTCGCGGGGCCGTCTGGTCAGTGCCGCCGACACCGACCTCCCAGCCGAGCCCCGGACGTGCGCGAAACACGACCCGACGATCTGCCGGGTCTCGAGCTAGAATCTCCGTTGGTTCGTTGGACTGTCGCGATCCCGGGCTGGGAGTTGACTTTTAAAGCTCCGTCACATTTGCCATGCTGCATTTTACATTTATGTGCTACAACTTTCTTTCCACTGAAATAACTGGATATTTCTTAATACATCACGTTTACATCCTACAAATGCCTTCAAATGCAGCTGTCAAATTTTATCAATGGCGATAGTAGCATAAACAGGATCATCTAAATAGCAACGAAAGGTGGGGGGAGGGGTTCTCTACTTCACGAATTTTTTACTGTCAGATTAACATGTACATCAATTTGACAGAACTAGTCATATTTACATTAATAGGTGTCAATATTAAATTGCCTTTTTTCCAACTAAATATTTGCTTCAAAACAAAACTACAGCATTATTTAACTACTCAATCCCAATTTTCTACTAGGAACTTTTGTTCCATGCGGAAGGGGGGTTATTACATGCTGTAAACTCCCACCCCCACACCCTGGCTAGACCAATGCGTGGCGTTACTACGGGAAGTTGGTCAGGCTGATCAATCAAGCCCCAGAGGCCAGTGTCAGTGGGCATATTCAGCTGCATTATCTGGTGATTACCAGCGGGACAAAATTACGTTGTCTCTTGTGGAAGTATTTCCTTCAATGGGCGACACTTATTCCGTCAGAAAATGGCTTAAAGTGTATAATTAGGCGGTTGGTATGGTATACTCCCCGCCTGATGAGTATACCATATCCCCCACACCACCCGGTAACATATNTACCTGGTTATACCACATGTTACGTGACAATTGTGAAAGGCGATAATATACTTATAAATTTAAAAGGATGATGCACTAATAACGTAACAATTACTTGAAAAAAGTTTAGAATTTTTGTTTATTCTAGTGTACATGGCCAGGCAGGTATAGTTGTAGTTTCAAAATAGACGTCCCTAATCCAGGGGTGCCCACCACCATTAAACACTATGAAGAAAGGTATAGGCTATTCACGGTAATGTGAGCATTTTTGAAAGCCCTCTCATTGGGAACAAATGTCAATAAATGTATTTAATTTTAGCCTTTGAAGTTAAATTTTAAGTGCGGTGGAATAAACACACTGTGTGTATTACTTACATGGCAATATTTATTTAAAAGTGTGGTTAAAGGATAAAAAAAATTGCTGAAAGGAAAAAGTAACTTGGGTATCAACTTTACCGTGAACGACCTATACCAACCCACCTCATCCCTTCCCAAGCACACATGCAGAGAACTCGCCCCGTCCTCTTTCCAACAAGCGCGCGTGCAAAATCACCAACACGCCAGAAATCAACAAAAAATATTAATAATAGAATGGTGGGATTAAAAAGCTTAAGAGGAATATTTCATGAAATATGTAACAAAGAAAAATCCTAATAATTGCATAATAAATATAGACATATATAAATATTTTAAAAAAAATCTTATTTTTAAATTTTGAATTTGTAATTTTTTTTTAGGTAAAAAACTGTTGACAGGATTCCTTTTAAAATTCGGAAAATGTCAAACGGTAACTAAAAACACCTAGGTATTAGAAGAAAACTAATTTTTAAATATCAAAACACTTGCTTAAGCAAAGTCCGAGGAAAAAATTTGCTGTCAATCTGCACCTGAGTACTAATAACAATAGCTTATTAATAAATTTTCCTACACGGTCTTCGATCTTATCCATTTCCTTCTGCAAAATATTTACAATGCGACTGAGGGTATCCAGTTGTATCCATTTTGTAAATTTTGCCCTTTATGTATAAATACTTTTTTGAATTTTCCTAATAAAAAACAATCTTTTTGAAAACAACATTTCGGTCCCCCCCCCCTAAAATTTCTATGACACAGTTTTCTTCATGGGTCCACCTTGGGGCACCCCTGCCTAAACAACTGAAATAAGCTAGAAATTAGTGATTCGCCATGGCGTGTGAGGAAGAAGAGCATAAAGGAAGTTAAGTAGAGGCCTGACAAATTCGCTATTTCAATTACCTGTGGGTTAGAGACTCCACACAACTATGCAGATCCCGACTGATCATTGGCTGCGTACTGACAAAGCAGACGATGATAACTGGAGCCGCATTTTGTTGCATGTTTATTGTTGGCCAAGGATTCTCTAGGAGTCGTCTAATAATTCAAGGGCCAACTGCAAAAGTACAATGAATGTAGTAGCATCTAAAAGGTCTGTTCACGGTTTTTTGAAATCAACCTTTGAAAAATACCACCGTCACTGACTCTATATATTGTAACGGGCACACTGACTGGCATACGCCCAGTAAAGTTGGTAATGGCAGAGGGAAAGTAGTTCTAATTATTTACGTTGAATTAAAAATGTTTACTAAACATTTCTGAATACTGGAATTATTTATTTTGCTTTAAATTTTTTTTTAGTGCATATAAGTGTAAGAATGAGCAAATAGGTAAAATATTTACTTTCCTAACAATTTCATGGTTTTACATGGACGGTGCATGAATAAAATGATCAGGCTAATGTAAAAGCTAATTTTACAGATGGCGGAAGAAAAAATAATTTGCACACAAGTAGATCTTACGCAGGGTTCACAAAAGTGTTCAGATTACCGCGAACAGCTTGTACCACCGGAATTTAAGTGGAAACTTTTAATACCGAATATGGATAGATCGAAACCACCACAAAAACATGAATGAGATTGGCAAGCAGTAGAAAAATAAACATGTTAAAAAGCACAACCTAGTAAAAAGAATTCTTCAGATAAATCAAAATTGTTCCTATAAAATATATTCAAACATTCTCTACTACTGACGGAAGAGCATATGAAGTTAGAAAGCAAGAGTGTAAGTCGATTAAGAGCACTTAACGTGGCCTTATCATCGCAACTGCTGTTAAGTAAATGACAAACTGAACATAATAAGTTATGCAAAAACTTGTTCTTCGTCTACTGCATTCTATGCACTTGCGTTAACTTCCACAGCCACCTTTACCAAAGGTGCATTCGGACTGTAGATTCTCGTCGGCAGAACAGATTTATCGACTAGTGGTACAGGAAGCGACAAAATGTTCTGTATATCAGACATTACTACCTCAATTATTTTTCTTTAACGGAAATTTTAATTTTCGATTGAATAACGGTTAATAAAGGTCCTTGCGAAGGTAGCTTTCATACTGAACTAAATCTAACGTATTGGAGGATTGTAAAATTCGAGTTACTTTCAGACCGCAGATTGAACTTCACAGACCTCTGTATACTCGAGTATAGGCTGTTCACAGTAAAGTGGTCACTTTTTGAAGCCCTCTCATTTGGAATCATAGTTAATAAATATATTTTGTTGTATACTAAGACGTTGAATTTAGAGTCCGGTTAAATATATACACTGTGTTTATTACTCAAGGCAATATTTATTTTTAAAAATGGTGAAAGGACAAAAAATGGTTGATAGGAAAAAAGTAACTAAGGCTCACTTTACCGTGAATAGCCTGTATATGTCGCTTGTTTATTGTCTTCTGGCTCAGGAAGGACCCTCTTTATTTTGCGACTTGGTTGGGCCAGATTAGACTATTTTATAGTTATTTCTTTTATTAGCTCAGAGTTCTTTGGGGCGTGGCAAATAAGCCGTGGTGCAATTACACAAACCGTACGATTCTAAAGGTTTTTTAAACCTAGCATGTCACAATGGTAAGGCGACAATTACGTGTCTATAAATTTACAGATTAATAAAATAGTAGAAATAAAAAATAAACAACATTTACTCTTGATTCGGGACTGAAACACAGAACCCCTTGCACCATAGGCTGGTGGTGTATTATCATCTGTGCCAAGAAGGTCTGCTTTTGAACGGTGACGATTTTATTACACACAGCCACATATCCCTCCTCGTCCTGAACTCCACAATAGCCGTGTCTGGGGCCACCTGTTTATTCGCGTAAAGATTTACAAGCAGACTAAGATTACAATATCCTAGGAGCACACTTACAACTTTCCTTTGGTTAGCCATGTGTCTTATTGATAAAACATTACGTTATTTGAGTGGGCAAATCAGAAATAAGTTGCCTAGACACTGGACGCCCGTGATTCGCGGGCAAAAATCTAAAACGCGTAAGAGTAAAAAAAAAAAAATCAACTCAGGAAGTGGATCTGGACTAAAGCGCTTTGGAGCACAACTAGTGTTGGAAACATTTTGCTAGATGCAGCACGTATTCTCAGCTGGGAACTGCAACGCGCCGAGTTTTACGTGGCTCAGTTTTGCACGGGGTAAGGCTGGAGACGACGCGGACTGCTGATTATAGAGGTTGCTGCGAGCCACTCAGATGGCGACCCGGTGCTCGAGTCTTTTAGTCATGCTGTTCGTGGGTTTCGAACCATCATGGGTCCAGGGACTCCTGGCCACGTGGGCGTGACCCTTCGGCGATCATGGCCGCCGAGGGTCGCTTTTTTGTTTCGCCCGCCGTACTCGTAGACTGAGCTGGGATGTTAGACGGGAAGGGGAGGCGGGTGGTTTGAACCGCAGAGGGAACGTAGGTTGGAGTGCGCACGCCTGCTGCGCATTGACCAACAACGTCTGGAATCCCAACACTGGACGACTGTTTTGCCAATATGACTGTCGGAATCATATGACCCAACTTTTGATCATCACAACTGCTTGCATCAATATGTTATTTAAGGCTATTACCGAAGAACTGAATAATTCGCGAGCACGGTGACCTTTAGACTGGACTTCGCAGATGTGGTGAAAGTTGAAATGTATATACTGCAAAACGTCTCGTCACTGATCAGACTAATCTGACGGAACTGAAGAAAAAATTAGTTTTTTAAAGTCTATGAGTGTTACTTTCCATCAAAGAATGTTAAATTTTTCAAGCACTGGAGCTTGACTGCTGTAGGGATGCTAATGATGTTGAAGGGTGTGGTGATGATCAGGTGCGAAATATTCGAGAAGGGTCAATTAATTTTTTTAACTAAGTCTAAAATAATTCAAAAATCATTATTACGCGATAACAAATTCAAAGGCTCTGTGGAGTACACATCTATTGGTTTTCTACGCAAGTGTACGATATATGTATGTATATATGTATATATATACATATATACACACATATATATATATGCAGACAGAGAGAGAGAGAGTGTGTCATTTGACTATGTGAATAAAAAGGGACCTGAGTATAAGGATAAAACATTTGAGAACCATTCTATGAAATATGCTTGGATTCCATGCCTGAGATATTTCCCGACTCCCTCCTCTGCGACTCACACAAATGTAAGAGTTTGCACAGACTGTCTGTAGAATAAAGCAACTCTTCAAAAGAACTCGTGGAAGAAATTTATTTAAAAATAACAGTAATCGTATAATTTAGGAAATTATACGATTACTGTAATATATAAGAACACCCAAGATGCTACAGATAAAGAAGGTTTCTCCACATAGCACAGGGAATACATGGTTTAGGGAGAGCGTGTTTGTGGATAAAGTAATAGAGTGAATAACCTCGATATCGTGCCAATGAACGCATTTAGATTAGCAGTCTGTCATAAATGCTACGCGATCGGACAGGGCAATTTCTGCTATGGTTACCGCAGAGAGTACATGCTTCGGTTCACATATTTACTCGCCAAGTAATATTAGTATGTCTGCAATTCCCACTACAAAGTAAATTACGCAGTGTGAACTGGCAAAGCATGTGTTGACTCTGGCAAGTTTTATCGTCTTATCAGGCAACCGTTACCTATTAGAACTTAAAATCGGAAATGGGCCTCACGGGAAAGGGATTGAGATATGGCCAATCATCGCATTACACGTCTAGCTAACGTGAAATTTGACCACACAACGAAGTCCCCATCTGAAGCAGTCGTTTGCCGTCAGTGCCCTTTCACATCGTACTGAGACATTCCACTCTCAGATACATTTGCGGTCCAGCTGGAGTGATATCCTCGTCCCTACTGCCGGGGTTGTGTCACCGTTCACTGCTTATATCTTTTATTTGGAAGAGGGCTTTCCCTCTGGAACCAATTACATTATAAGTTTCAAGTTACTGCCACACGCGTCCAACAAAAACTGATCGACCGAGACCCCGTCATTGAGCGCTATAATTATGTGACGTATATTTGTTAGCGTCACGTGTGCCATTGGACCTCCGCTCATCCTATACTCCCTGCAGGATCCTGAACCAATAGCAAACACGCAACCCTCTATAGACTTCACTGCGTGGGGCCGAGTGCAACAGGAGGCTGGGTTCTGACTGTAACAGCAGCCAATGAGCAAATGACCTCCGTCCGAATATATAAAGGACTGTGGACATGGTTCCGCGTTATTACCCAAAATTGTAGGTTCATAGAGAGAGCCTTTGGTGGGACCAACCGATCATCCCGTAGCAGTACTTACTTGAAATGGCCCTGGAAAAATGTTACAGGCAAGGTGTATAACTGCGAGCACCTGACTGACAGCTTAGTCAAATGCACACAAAGATTTCCTTATCGCCATCGGGTACTTTGAGTGAACAAATTAAACTTAAAAAGGCCACCTGTTCTGGGGCTACCACAAATATATTATGTAGCTTATTGTGTATCTAATGTGATGCGATCATGGGAGACGCCGGAAAATTTGGTGAAATTATAACATTTAATAATAGTCAATGAAAGTAAAACTTTAGGATGGGGGTTTCGTCATTACAGTCGTCCGTTCACTTGTATACTTAGCAGTAAAATATTGACACGTGCTAGAACTCTGAATATACTTAAATATATTGCCAGAACACGCTCTCGCCTTCTACGATTCGGGACGATTGACCTTCATCGCTCAGTACACTCGCACTTTTGTAGTTTAAAATTCAGTGCGAAAACGCTGCAGTGAATTTGTAATTTTTCTTTTCGTTTTACTGAAGAAAATACAAGACACTTTGGTGAAATCACACAGCTGTGATGCCTGTGCAAATGTTTTTGTCGTAGAATAAAAGTATACGAAAAGTTAAGATTTACTTTCGGCTACATAATAATTGTAATTTGACACAGGTCAGTATATAAACATCTCACAAAAAGTTTGGAATATTCTGCGATAAAGCAGTTTGGGTGGTAGGAGTTATGCAGTTCATTTTTGATCAACAGAGAGCGCACTAATGCATTGAACATGCCCGGGACAAGTTGAAAACAGCAGTTTATAATCGTCCACAACCTCCAAAAACACTCCCAGGTCTCATAAGAGCTACCCAGATGGAATATGACCTTCTTCCGGAAGATGACCTAAACACACTGATTACAAGCATGCCACGGCGTGTTAGGGACCTGTACAATGCACGTGGAGGCCATAAACGATACTAAGCTGCTGTGGGAAGAAAGGAACCGTCCTTAGTCTGAGACACCATTACGTTAATTTTGTTGTTCTTTAGCCTTTATTTGTCTGTGATATTGGATCATTGTTCTTTGTTAGCAACGCTTTGAATTTGACATTTTATATAGGTACCGTTGGTAAAGTCTAATTGATATGCTTTCTTCTGTGTATATTCCATACTTTTTGTTCCACGCCCTCTTAAATAGACAAAGACCACCATAAACGCTGCATGAGAATAGTCCATCCACGGTTACTTCAAACTTTTCTGAAGTCCTGCTAAAGTTCTACTTTCAGGCTTTTCCTCCGCATCATGCAAAGCTAACTTAACCAAGTCTAGGAGATTACACCTCAGGAACAACGCACCGCATTCGTGCGCACTCAAGAGTAATAATATTTTGCATGAGAACTATTTCTTACTATGCATTACCAACACACACTTTTTCTCACTGTTTTTATTCATATGAATTATAAGTGAACTATTACAATTTATAAATGAAATATAAAAGTTCAATTTAACTAAAAATAAGAGACTTTTATATTAATAGAAGTACAAAACACTTATGATACGTGACATGTTTAAGAAACCAAGACGTCACACGTGGGGTGATTTTTCAAGGGTTTGATTTAAAAAATGTGAAGAAACAGTGAATAGACTATAACAAGTGGTTATAAAAAGAACTCCGTACATCTGCACGCACCGCAGATTCTGCAGGGTTCGATTACACGAGTGCGGTGAAGCCAGAGTCCGCTCTTGCCCGCGGTACGCCCCTCTGTGCGGAAGTTCGAAACCTTACATTAGTGTCAGCGGAGAGCACGCAATTCCT
This sequence comes from Clitarchus hookeri, assembly GCA_002778355.1. NCBI lineage: Eukaryota > Metazoa > Arthropoda > Insecta > Phasmatodea > Phasmatidae > Clitarchus > Clitarchus hookeri. The sequence continues at coordinate 236,106 of NQII01002706.1, read as the reverse complement.
GGCGGCGAAGAATACGCGCGGGATGCTGTGCATTCTTGCACCGGAACTGGTCCAGCAGCTGGATAACTAGCCTTGCCTCAGCCTGGAAGGAACAAAAAGACTGAATAAAACAAAACGGAGAGGGCACGAGGAAATCGACCCGGAGACTTCAACGCTCGAGAGGAACAGTAACCACAGTGTGCCGCTGCGATTCTTCACATGGGTTCTGCCAACACTAAGATCCCTGGAAACTAGGATGTTACCTTGGTAGCTGGAAATTAAAATGGACTCTTTCCAGCCTCTGTAAGTGACTGTGCGGTTACGCTGCGGCAATTCCGTGCTTTACAGAGGGACTACGCAGGAACGAAAATTACACAACAGTATCGCACGACCAGTGACGCAGCCAAGGGAGGGGATATCGATGATATGTCTTCACCCAGTAGTCAAAGATTTATAACTTCTTATCTAAAACAAACAATGCATTTTGTGCCGTCTAAATTTGTATCCTATAATTAATTCTCCCAAATGTCCGCGATATTTTCAGAAGACGAAACTATGTAATCACGTGTTAACGATGTTAAATTATCACGTTGTGTTGCGTTTTCAATTTTTCTGGAGGAACATTTCTTTTTAATTATTTCTGAGTCATTTACCTAAAACTCTTAATTTGCATAATTTCATAAACTATAATATTAAATCCTNTCTTTTTAATTATTTCTGAGTCATTTACCTAAAACTCTTAATTTGCATAATTTCATAAACTATAATATTAAATCCTTGTAATGTAAGTGTATGCTAAAATATATGAGATACAGCCCAGTAAGTCTTCTTAATCCACTCCAAATCGAGTGTAAGCCACTATCACGAACTTAATTTTAACAGTGGCATCAAGCGCTTCTTATATTCAGACAAAATGAATTTACTTGACATAGGTACTAAATTCATTTAAGTGTGTTAGAATAAAAAATCTAGCACGTAGCGTCTCTCAACGATATATATATATTATATAGTCGAAGATTGGCATATTGCCATGTTTGGACATCATTTTGTGCTAAATTCTGGTAATGACTACTTTGGCACGCTTATACGCAAACTAAGCCATAGAACTCGATTACATAACTGTAAGAGCAGTTACCCATTTCCTTCTCACACAAATAAGTGAGGGGTGTAAGTAAATTTTATTTTATTCGTGGGAGGAGTGATTACCCCAGGCCGAAAATGTCACTTTTTTTAGTGAGGCTCGTACTGGAATAACAGACGTTATGTTAGCTGTCGTGATGGAAGTTTAATATCATATGACAGTAGATGACGTACTAACACGTGACAAACTCTATTGGTGTATGGACGAGCATATGATTCACGGTGAATATAGACCATACCCTGTAAATTGCCAATTAGAACTCTTAGATGGGCATTGATTAACATTCCCTTTATGAAAATGACAGTGGGAAGCAACTAGAGTATTCTGGTTTTGCGAGCGCTCTCTTTAAACAATTCAGCTTCGTAAACCCTAAACTTAAACAGTACCTTGACATCCACTATGGAAATTAATTCTTGCTAACAGATAAGAAAAATCTTAAAATTTAAAAAAAAATTATAGGTAATAGTAAAAATATTACGGGTGATTCTAACAACTTATACTTTGCATTTGACTTATATTACGCGGAAACTGTACAATTGCCAATGTATATATATTCGTCGAGTTCGTTACTATGCATTGGACGCTCGTCATTACTCTCGCGCTATAGTCAATTCACAGTTACCTCAAAATTTTTTGAAGCCCTGTTAAAGTTCTACTTTCACGATATTCCTCCGCCTCACGAAAGCAAAGCTTTATTAAGTCTATAAAATTACACCAAAAGGACCATGACTGCATTCATGAGCATTCAGTTTAATTCTATTTTGCATGAGAACTATTTCTTACCGTCCATTACCAACACGCCTATTTTCTAACTGGTTTTATTAATATTTCTTATAACTGAAATATTATAATTTATAGCTAAAATATAGGTAAAAGTTCAATGAAAACAAAAGTAAGGTACTTCCATGTTAACAGAAGTATGAAATGCTTGTGATATATGACATATTTGGGGAACAACCAAACACATCATGCATAGGGTAATTTTTTAAATGTTTAATTAAAAAAGTGTGAAGAAACCGCGAATAGACTATATCGTTAGAGAGCTGAAAAATTCGCGAGTTCAACGACGCGTTGGGTAGACTTCACAGCAGTATGTACTATCATGCAGATTCCAACTGCTCATTNGCGAGTTCAACGACGCGTTGGGTAGACTTCACAGCAGTATGTACTATCATGCAGATTCCAACTGCTCATTGGCTGCGTACTGCCAAAGCAGAAGACAAGAACTGGACTTGCATTTTTTTTGCATATTCAATATTGGCTCAGAGTTTTCCAGGAAGTCTCGAACAACTCGCGGACCAATTCCAGCTTGTCCCAAAATGAATCCACTAAGTTTTCAGATCTCAAGCTGTCGTCCCACTCATGGAATAAATTAAAACTGAAAGCCATTCCAAAACATCTTGAAGGATAATGCAGTACAGGATTTCTGCATTCGTGCTCTGTCTTGTAAGTTTTAACATTGGCCAAATTGAATTTCCGTTATTCTTATTGCGAACTTATTCTACTTTGTTGCAGCCAACGTAAGATACTTAGACCTAAACATGACACTGCCAATGGTGTTAATGTAGATATCNTCTTTTTAATTATTTCTGAGTCATTTACCTAAAACTCTTAATTTGCATAATTTCATAAACTATAATATTAAATCCTGGTAATGTAAGTGTATGCTCAAATATATGCGATACAACCCAGTAAGTCTTCTTAATCCGCTCCAAATCGAGCGTAAGCCACTATCACGAACTTCATTTTAACAGTAACATCAAGCGCTTCTTATATCCCGACAAAATGATTTTACTTGGCATAGGTACTAAATTCATTTAAGTGTGTTAGAATAAAAAAATTTAGGACGCAGCGTCTCTCAACGAAAAAAAAAATAAATATATTTATAAAATTTAGTCAAAGATGGCATATTGCCATGTTTGGACATCATTTTGTGCTAAATTCTGGCAATGACTTCTTTGATACGCTTATACGCAAACTAAGCCATAGAACTCGATTACATAACTGTAAGAGCAGTTACCTATTTCCTTCTCACACAAATAAGTGAGGGGTGTAAGTAAATTTTATTTTATTCGTGGGAGGAGTGATTACCCTAGGCCGAAAATGTCACTTTTTTTAGTGAGGCTCGTACTGGAATAACAGACGTTATGTTAGCTGTCGTGATGGAAGATTAATATCATATGACAGTAGCTGGCGTACTAACACGTGACAAACTCTATTGGTGTATGGACGAGCATATGATTCACGGTAAATATAGACCATACCCTGTAAAATGTCAATTAGAACTCTTAGATGGGCATTGATTAACATTCCCTTTATGAAAATGACAGTGGGAAGCAACTAGAGTATTCTGGTTCAGCGAGCGCTCTCTTTAAACAATTCAGCTTCGTAAACCCTAAACTTAAACAGGACCTTGACATCCAGTATGGAAATTAATTCTTGCTAACAGATAAGAATAATCTTAAAATTTAAAAAAAAATATAGGTAATAGTAAAAAGATTACGGGTGATTCTAACAACTTATGCTTTGCATTTGACTTATATTACGCGGAAACTGTACGATTGCCAATGTATATATATTCGTCGAGTTCGTTACTATGCATTGGTCGCTCGTCATTACTCTCGCGCTATAGTCAATTCACAGTTACCTCAAAATTTTTTGAAGCCCTGTTAAAGTTCTACTTTCACGATATTCCTCCGCCTCACGAAAGCAAAGCTTTATTAAGTCTATAAAATTACACCAAAAGGACCATGACTACATTCATGAGCACTCAGTTTAATTCTATTTTGCATGAGAACTATTTCTTACCGTCCATTACCAACACGCCTATTTTCTAACTGGTTTTATTAATATTTCTTATAACTGAAATATTATAATTTATAGCTAAAATATAGGTAAAAGTTCAATGAAAAAAAAGTAAGGTACTTCTATGTTAACAGAAGTATGAAATGCTTGTGATATATGACATATTTGGGGAACAACCAAACACATCATGCATAGGGTAATTTTTTAAATGTTTAATTAAAAAAGTGTGAAGAAACCGCGAATAGACTATATCGTTAGAGAGCTGAAAAATTCGTGAGTTCAACGACACGTTGGCTAGACTTCACAGTAGATATTCCAACTGCTCATTGGCTGCGTACTGCCAAAGCAGAGGACACGATCTAGACCTGCATTTGGTTGCATGTTAAATACTGGCTCAGAGTTTTCCAGGAGGTCTCGAACAACTCGTGGACCAATTCCAGCTTGTCGCAAAATGAATCCACTAAGTTTTCAGATCTCTAGCTATCGTCCCACTCATGGAATAAATTAAAACTGAAAGCCATTCCAAAACATCTTGAAGGATAATGCAGTACAGGATTTCTGCATTCGTGCTCTGTCTTGTAAGTTTTAACATTGGCCAAATTGAATTTCCGTTATTCTTATTGCTAACTTATTCTACTTTGTTGCTTTGTTGCAGCCAACGTAAGATACTTAGACCTAAACATGACACTGCCAATGGTATTAATGTAGATATCGGGGAAAAAAAAAAAAAAAAAAAAAAAAAAA
>NQII01002706.1:196349-224227 GCA_002778355.1 Clitarchus hookeri | reverse complement strand
GACGACGTCTCCGAGCTCGCCGAGAACTCTCGCTGGACCTGTCCAGCGCGCGACATTACCGCGACTCGTCCGCCGTGATGGATGACGTCGGTCATTGTCGCGCTCGTTGCCGTGGCAACCCACTCGGTCGCTGCCGCCGCCACCACCGCTTCTTTGCCCGCTTGCAGGGCTTCCAGGAAAAACACATTTCCTTTTCTCTTTCTCTCCGCTCCTCTGCCTCTAGCACTTCTCACTCGTTCTTTTTTTTTTCGAAACATTTTCCAGCAAATGACGTGAACTACTCTCTTCCTCCTGCTATAGGATGTTCACAGAAAAGTGAGCAATTTCGAAAGCACTGCTTAAGGCTCCAGCCTACCTGGCGCTTGAACTGCGCTGCAGTGGCTTTGAAATACACTTTTTTTTTTCAACGGAACTACATATTAAACATGCGTATATGTGCTGATCTACGAGAAGAGCACACACTTCAGACGAGAGCTGTTAAGTGCTTTCAAGATGTCACGCACATTACAAACACCATTTCGTAGTACTCCAAAAAGGCTAAAAACGGCTTTTTATAACCACTGTATCTCAGAATATACGTGTCAGATACATATGAAACTACTCAAGGACGCTGCATTGAACCTTTCTGCAGACTTTCCATCAATAAAATAATAGGGTCTCTGCTGAAAGCCCCATAGGCACACGCAGTGCGACGAGAACACTGCGCGCTAGTTCAGAACCTTGCGCTTAGCGGTGATGAGGCACTTGATGCGCGTGGCAGTGTCGCCCTTATCGCTCCCACAAACGCGGAAAAAAGCTCTAGGTACGCAACAGCCTTGAAATATTTTTTCTCCTAATTTTGTATCTTTCCGCCATATGTAAAAATTAGATTGCCAATGGCCGAATTACTTTATTCATCCGCAAGTCAGGTGAAAACGTGAAAATGTCAAGAACCTAAATGAGTAATTAATCTGCCAACTCCTACTCTAAATGTGTTATGAAGAAATAAAACACCCACTTGATCTGCCATAAGTTTTAACAATACACTTGCAAAACAACGTCAAGGCTCAAAACTATTTTACTTAACTCGCTGCCAACCTAACAGGAACATGCATGCCAGTGTGTACGGAACATGTGTGCAGTTAACGGGCGGTGATTTTTTTTTTCAAATGTTGATATTAAATGTTTTAACTCAACCGTGAACATCCTATACCGTCTCCCACGTCATTGCTTTATTTTGCCCTACAGCAGACCAAATTATTCCCTGTCGAGTGCCAACCCAACGTACAATTTTGTACGTCCATTAATGCCGTAATAATAGCCTCTAAAATTGGCGAATTCATTTCATTTGGAATTTTTTTTTTGTATTTCTGGTAGAAGGACTTTATTAGCTTTCCATACAAATTCCTGACTCTCAGACTTCATGAAATATAGCGCCACGGATATTAAAGTAGGAAGCCTGTTTTATGAGTTTACTATACGTAGATTTTTGTGTATTTTCTGCAATTTTTTACTTTGGGAAGTCAATATTTCAATTTATTTCACATAGATCGAGTAAAATATTTACAAGATACATTAATATTTTAATTAAGTGTTGTCGGATCTGTAGAGTAAAACACAAAGCTATAAAAACACGGCAGCATGTAGCTGTGATAAATAGGCAAAGAATTGCTAAGGCAAAAAAATATTAAAACTGGCAAAATTGAGTTTCTCAGTTGTGTGGTGAGTGATTTTTCTTAAGTCATTCGACAAAATAATTAGCAATTGTATTTTACTTTCACTACTTTAGCGATTTTATTTAAAAGTCTGTCAACCAAGCAGTGTAAGCTATTTAATTTAAGTCATTCATCAAAACACTATCAGCAATGTTTTACTTTGAATGTCTATTTGATTTTATGTTCTTTATCCAAGCAGCTTTATTGTTTTAAAGATAATTTTTGGAAGCATTTTTACGGTCGGAGCAACTACGTTATTACACGTATCCAAGCAATTTACGTGAGTCTTAAGTGAATTCCGACGTCATTTCGAAGGTCAGTAATCTGACCGTAGGTCAAGTTGTTCGAACTAAAAATTGTATTATTATGACAAGGAAATATACCGGTATACTGTTTGTTATGTCTGATCTGGCGTATTAATACTCCTGGTTTCCTGGTTTTCGAATCGAACACATAGCGAAATGGCAATGCACTACGTAAAATAGACGTCTGGCGTTAGCAGAGCTCTGAAACATACTATAATTATAGTATTTGTGCTATAATTTACAGCTCTGTACGATGTACTATAGACAACCCATTATAGTACACAAAAGCAGTATAATTTAAACTTTACTATATTATTCTGTACTACAATTTTTAACTTTCGGTTGCACAAAGCTATATTCACAATGGTGCTTCATACCTCATTATAGCAAGTATTCCGTCAATACAACACTAACATAGACGTTTTATGAATTCAGACGAAGGGTATATTCAACTGATGGCAGAAAGAAAATACAGGACTACTTTATGAGCTGTTCTAATGCGCCGCGTTTTGCGCCCTACGTCACTACGCACCCATACGGGTGTAAACACAATGGACAGTATATGGAGTTTTTTGAGAGTAAAAACAAATTGTGTCACGTGTGGTTTGTCTAATTAAAGAAGGGCAAATAACTAATACGACAAAATCCTGTATATTCATAAAATATGAAGATTAAACAAATAAACACTTGTATATGAACCACTGCGTTTTATAGAGTTTTATTTGCATCCAATGACATTTATTTAACTTATTATTACTGCCGTCGACCTCAAAAGAAAACTTGAACAATTTTCGTGTAAAAAGTAACATATTTTGTGGTTTACTTTATCATTTCAGAAAACTTGTTTATGTAGGGTTATACACAGAGGTGACAAAAGTCATGGGATAGCAATATGCAAATATACAGATNTCAGAAAACTTGTTTATGTAGGGTTATACACAGAGGTGACAAAAGTCATGGGATAGCAATATGCAAATATACAGATGGCAGTACTATCGCGTACAAAATGTATAAATGGGCAGTGCATTGGTTGGGCTTTCATTTGTAGTCAAGTGATTCATGTGAAAAGGTTTCTGACGTGATTATGGCCGCACGACGGTAATTAACAGACTTTGAACGCGGAATGGTAGTTGGAGCTCGAGGCATGGGACATTCCATTTCGGAAATGGTTAGGGAATTCAACATTCCGAGATCCACAGTGTCAAGAGTGCGCCGAGAATACCTAATTTCAGGCATAACCTCCCACCATGGACAACGCAGTGGCCGACCGCCTGCACTTAATGACCGAGACCAACGACGTGTGTGCAGAATGGTCAGTGTTAACAGGCAAGCAACACTGCGTGAAATAACCACAGGAATCAATGTGGGACATACGACGGACGTGTCCGTTAGGACAGTGCGGCGAACTTTGGCTGTACTGGGCTATGCCAGCAGAAGACCGACTCGAGTGCCTTTACTAACAGCACGACATCGCCTGCAGCGCCTCTCCTGGGCTCGTGACCATATCGGTTGGACCCTAGACGACTGGAAAACCGTGGCTTGGTCAGATGAGTCCCGATTTCAGTTGGTAAGAGCTGATGGTAGGGTTCGAGTGTAGCGCAGACCCTACGAATCCATGGACCCAAGTTGTCAACAAGGAACTGTGCAAGCTGATGGTGGCTCCATAATGGTGTGGGCTGTTTTTACATGGAATGGACTGGGTTCTCTGGTCCAACTGAACCGATCATTGACTGGAAAGGGTTATGTTCAGCTACTTGGACACCAATTGCAGCCATTCATGGAATTCATGTACTCAAACAACGATGGAATTTTTATGGATGACAATGCGCCATGTCACCGGGCCACAACTGTTCGCGATTGGTTTGAAGAACATTCTGGACAATTCCAGCGAATGATATGGCCACCAAGATCGCCCGACATGAATTCCATCGATCATTTATGGGATATAATCGAGAAGTCAGTTCGTGCACAAACTCCTGCACCGGCAACACTTTCGCAATTATGGACGTCTATAGAGGCAGCATGGCTCAAAATTTCTGCCAGGGACTTCCAAAAACTTGTTGAGTCCATGCCACGTCGAGTTGCTGCACTTCGCCGGGCAAAAGGAGGTCCGATACGATATTAGGAGGTATCCCATGACTTTTGTCGCCTCAGTGTATGTGCCGAAAACTCGGAGATTTCCATTGTGTCAAACGAAATGAATGCGACATTTACTAAAATTTGTTTTGTCTTCGGCCCCTATGAATAAATGTATCACTGAATTAACAAACTTGGGCACTTATGTCGACAAATAATCAGCTTGGCCGAGAAACACAAGTTACTTTATAGGCAACGAGAATTAAGTCTTCCCGACAGGTTATCTACCTGTAACTTAGTGACTAATTTATGATTTATACTTAATGAGAGTTGTACAGAAAGCATATTTTCATCCGCGAAATGCCTTATTTTTTTATTAAGCAAGAAAAAGTAAGGTACATAAAACTGTTATGTTCATACCCAGCATTTTATTTAGTAAGTCTACATATGTCACCCCCTAATTCCCACTTTCCCTAACCCAGGGACTCATTTTTAATATTATTTATTACATTGTAACAGAAAATTAAGCAATTCAACTACCCTACTTTCTAGAGTTATCTTTCAAGCAATCGAGAACATATTGTAAAATTTTAAAATTACTATGTCTCTTAGGTCATGATGAATTTTTGCTGTTAATAAAACGGTTTAACAATTTTGGCCTATGTACACTAGTTCAAAACATAATACATGCATCTCACTGATTTTATGAACAACAAAAGGAATGGATGATAAGCCAAGCAGTATGGTAATGCCATGTGAGTTATTCATACCTCATTAGATGGATAGGCGAGTGTGTTTATAGTACCATATTTTATGCACAGGAAGAAATGTGGTGATATGTGGATTCTTGGCATCAACTGTTGGGATTGTTACGAATCAAAGTGCTGACCTTGATGCCTTATGAAATATAGTCATAAAAAAGCAACTGTGTTAAACATTTACTCTAAAGCGTGCCATGTAAAAGAAATATTATTTTTTAAATCTAATAGATGTTTCTAAAGCCTCTCAGGAAGACATTGACATAAGCCCAGCACATCTGAAACATCAGTGTTTTGAAATACACATCGAGTACAAGATTGTAGAATTCAGTAATACAAAGCATATTTACAGACACAAAAATATTTTTGAATAGGGTGTGTCCAACAGTTATATGTTTACACTTTCACCTTTTCGAAAAATTTACTATAACCTAGTTAATGTATGCATTTCAAAACACCATTATGGGTCTGTGTTTACACATCGCTGTAGACCTAAAAAATTAGGGAAGAAACTGTATTTCCGAATGTCTAACTACAGTTTTACCTCGTTAAAGCAGAAATTGTATTTCTGAAAGTCTAACTACAATTTGACCTCGTTAAAGCAGATGAATAGTGATGGAGTGGAAATAAAATGCGAATATTTGTTTTCAATGCTGTCGTATTGACGTATAGTCTCAATTCAGTTTATTTTAGAATAAACTTTCTCCTGTCGTCAGTGATATACATATCAATGGTTGTAGTCGCCAACCAAGTTTTAAACACGTTCTCCTTGGCACAGAGTAAATAAAGTTTCTTGGGTAGCAGGTGGGCTAGGTCCACTACATGAGATAACTTAAATTTCACATAGGTCTAATGGGCCAGTATAATATTACCTTATTTCTCACATTCAGGTCTAACAGTACAATTTGAAGGTTAAAATGTCCCAAATAACACCTGGTAACATAACCTGTAAAATTAATATGCGAATAAAAATTAAATGTCCACGTGCCTGATGACAAGACGTTCTTATACAAAGTTGCAGTAAACTGATTTAATTGCGTATTAAAACTCCTTTTCTGCCACGAATGTGATAAAAACAAAAAAAAAATTATTTTTTTTACAAATACATGTGAACTTCGTATTAAAAAAAAGAATAAACAAAAAATACTGAAGTCCGTAAAGTTCTTACCTAGTCCAAAACTACTGCCATGTTACAAACCGGTCGTATATATTTCGTCGCCTATAAAAAAAATATTAAATTTTAATGAGCATCCGAGAGGAATATTAGGTCAAGGAGCGTTTCTTCAGATTTACTCTTGCAAAAATCTCATTACTCGTCACTTCAGATTTATTTAGTAATCGTTGTTTGAATTAAATAAAATGCTATATTTGTGTACATTCTTGCGGGCCATTCCAGGCAGTTTTCGCCACTGTGACGTCATAAAATTAGAGAGAGAGAGAGAGAGAGAGAGAGAGAGAGAGAGAGAGAGAGAGAGAGATAGAGAGAGACAACGCGCAAAATCACACCATTATACCTGCATCGTGATCCAACTGTATTACTACTGTACGTGTACATATTTATTGTACCCGAGGTTTGTTTCTTAGCTACGTATAGGCTAATGTTTTTACCCTTCGTGTTTAGACGAATGCTAACATTTCTGTCTATTTTTGAATGCAAATCTTTCTGTCTATGGATGTAGGCTATGCTTGTTAACAGTTTCACTGTGCTGGATGTTTTAGTACTACCGTGTCATTTTTAATGGCACATTTAACGTAATATAGCAAATTTGCAGACTCTAGAACATTAAAAAAAATGAAGAAAAAACAGGAGTTATTTATTAGCTATAAAACATACAACAGATCTAAAATATTACTGCAAACAATTTGTCAGTAATGAACTATAATTTTGTAATTCTGTACAAAATACTATAATTTTCACAGACGTGCGCTGCTTTTTTTTAACTTCCAGAGTTCACATCCTTGGCTGTTTGTGTAACTGAGATGCGAAACATCCGAAAGCTTCATCTTTCACAGGCGACTCTCTTGCTATGCCTAGTGGTGTTTAATGATATGCGAACTGTGCCTAAGGTTTCAGATACTTATCTACATAATATTATACATTCATACTTGTGGACACTATCTCTAAATTGTAAGTTTGGGAGAGACATTGCCTGTTTTGTAAGAGTGACATTACGGACTCGGTAACTGATACAGAAATAAATCTCAGAAAGTCAATCGAATTATGCTCCATGACCTACCAGACACATTTTCCTAAATAAACCTGAAACAGAACATATATATATATATACATATATATACACATATATATAAAAATTAGTTATCTTCTAACCTGAGGGCTGGAACAGAAAATACAATAATCCATTACATTCGAAGTTTTAATAAACAACACCATTAACATATGTTGTAGATTTTTTTTTTTGCGCGCCATTTCAGTGCCTTGCGTATAGAGGCGATAGGAAACTTGTTTCACATGCCAATGTCACCATTAGCGCTCCCCTATTCTCATAAAAAAAAAGTTAAATAGCGAAAATTTTACGTGCATCCAATGCTGTCTGCAACGATTGGAGTTATTATGGAGCCCCTGCCATTAAATGCCACAATAAAAACCAAGATAGGTATCTGCTCCACGTCCCGATACTACTATTTCTTAAATTATCAAAATTTTGATAACTATAAATTTTTTTGGAAAAAATTCTTTTTAGGCGTTTTTTTGCGAAAAGAAATACACATAAGATATGCAAAAATAATACAAACTGCATCGGAAATACTCGTTTGCGATTTCTCGACACCTAGTACATTCCAACCATTGCGTCATATGTATAATCCCTCTGTCCAGCATTAGACACATGCCATAAGGTCATTAACAGCTCTTCTCACTGTTGGACTCTTCGCCAAGGAAGCTCATTTGCGACAGCTTTAATTCTTTTTAGGGTTGGTACAGGTTGATCATTAGTGCTGTGTCTGCCGGGTAGTCTTGCCAATTAGTACAGTACTACATACCTCCCAAAATCATAGTAATTTTTAGCGTATTTGTAAAAAAAACTTATACAACGACGAAGTAAAGAAGTTCAACAAATGAACGCAATATAATTAAAACTCGTAAGCCTGGAAAATCACAGTTTCGTTATGCCACTGACAATAATTTGTGACGGCCGTTATCAAGATTAATTTAATAGCTTTTTCCTTGGGCATATTGGTTTCTCGCCCCTGCTACAGAGCTGAACGCGGAACATAAATAAGCGGAAAGGGATATGTGACGTACCACAAGTTTTATCATTATCTGGCAACTCTGAAAAAACAAACATATTAATTTCCTTTTGTTTTTCGTTGTAATTAAATATTGCAAGTTTTGAGTGTCGCCAACATGCCAGTCAGTTAATGATTGGGCTCAAAATTTCCCTTCTGTTGGTCTGTATTTTAAGTGTAACAACGCACAGCATTTTCAAAATATCTCTGAAGCTTAATTACAATACTTTCTCCGTTGAATGATGAATGTATTATACTCTATACGACAATGACTGAAATAATACCACGAATAGTACAATTATACAATGGCTGGCAACAATGTTACCGGGTTAGAACCGAATACCTCACGAATGAGAGTCAGGCACGGTAACCGCATGCGTAAACACTCTTGGTAGAGACAAAACGAGGAATCGAAAGTGGTCGACGGTTGTTGAATATTTCTCGGATGCTGTCGGTGAAAATACATCATCAAAACTTTCAAAAAGCTTTTAAATTATTGCAACAATTTTTACTAATTAATAATAACATAATATATTATAAAAAATTGAATAATATATATAATAAATTAAATAAAAATTCAAAATCAAATACAAGTAAAATAAATACAAATAATAGCAAAACTATGTAGTATTGTTTTTTTTGCTGAATTTGTGAACAAGTTTCTCGGTATAGGATGATTAGTAAGTTAATGAGGATTGGTGGATGAGATATTCTACATTTTTTCGGGCATCTTCTGGGAGTAAATTTCTGAAGGCGATAGGGGTGGGTGTCCTGTCACGGTTTTCATCCTTGTCAGAGAAGTAAAATAAAATAAAAAAATAACTATCACGACTGCGCCAGTAAAGGGAACCCGTTAGGCAGATGACTTGCTAGAAGCACTACTCTTATTGGAATGGGAAAAAGGGAGTTATGGTGGTGGTGGGGGTGGGCGGAGTTTGCAATGTCCAGTAAGGCAAAGAACCAGCTGCCTCCACTATTCGGTTCATCGACCTATGTAGACTTGACTTTTTATGGTATAAATTACCATGCAGCTGTGACAAAATATAGATTTTTATGCTTCAAGGATTCACGAAATTTACTTCTTAAAGGAAGCGCAATTTAACTGTCGATGTGTAACAAAAATAACAAATGCTGTTCTGCTTGAATAAATGAGCTAAACTACGTTGAAAAGCAAAGCTAATAGCTACGTCAGTACTTAATGCGAGTGTGCTTATGCGTGTGCATTAAGGAGTCCGTCTACCTGTCGCTCGAAATGCGTTGCAGAGTGTTTGAAATCCGGCCATTTTCTACGAAACTATGAGACGTGCGCCCGATGTGCTATCTGCGAAAATAAAACATACTTCAGACTGTGCCTTGTCGATTACTTTCAAGATATAACACAAATTATAAACACAATTTCGCAGCGCTTCAATGTGGTTAAAAAAATATTTTAAAGAGACGTATTTCAAAATACACGCGTCAGATACATACAAAACTAGCCAAGGGCCCTGCAATGAACCTCGCTACAGACTTTTCACCAATAAAATTATAGGATCGCCGCTGAAAGTCCAATAGGTGCACGCAACACGACGAAAAAGGCGTTTCAAACAAAATGTATTCTTCGCGAATTTTTTAGGAGACGTTCCCTACAGCGGATATGTTTTCATAACATGTACCTTTAGCCTGTTTGTAAGGAACTTTTAAAATAAACTTATGTTTTTCAAAAAAGTACATACTGCCTATCTGCATTGAAAATATACGCTCGTAGGGATCTTCTCCTAAAAAATTTCTTGAAGAATACATTTTGTTTGAAACGCCTATCTTTAAAATTAACGCACTGAGGCTAAATTTCCTTAACATGGGATTTCCTATTAAATTTTCGCAGATACCAGCCGATAGGCAGTGCCCTGAAGCCCTGGGCGTAGAGGCGATGGCGCACTTTATGCGCGTGGCAGTGTCGTCCTTATCGCTATCGGGACTTCTCGGCCCAAAACACGGAAAACAGCTGCAGGCAGGCGGTAGCTTTCCCCTCCTCTCTCCAAGGGTTTCACGGTTTACTTCGAGACGCCGACCCTTAGGAGTTTCCAAGCAATTGGTGCCTGGCTCGCCTCAATATTCCGGAAATCAACCGCAAAACACGGCAGCATCTAACTGCCAAATGGCTTTGGCCGCGCCGTCTTCTCCAGCACCAACATATTGCCTTGGGTTCCTACCAGGCTGGGATCTGCCTCCTACCCCCTCACATAAACACACGCACACACACCTACACACACAACACACACATAAACACACATGTTTTTACGCGTGTTTAAAAAACACAATCTCTGAAGTAAAAATTACATCATTTTTAATAGTTTAATTATTCTTTTTTTATGTGTTTTTTTTAATCTTATACAATATTTTTTTGTTTTTTATAACTTAGTTATGTAATTGCAGTTATACCTAAATTGCTCATTCACAAGACGTGAAATTATGGCATTTTAAATTATTTATTAAAAAAAGAAAACTGATGAACGGTTCGTAATTTCACTTGTCAACAAGTGTATCAGGAGGACACGGGCTCCAGTTCCGGTCAACCCATCCCGGTTTTCTTTTTCCACGGGTTTCTGTACTAGCTCCAGGTCAGTATAATTCCGTACCACAGGACACAGCCCGTTTCTTACCCGCTCTTGATTTCCTGAGCCAATATACAGGTTGTACCACCGAGAAATCAAAACTTCACCAACGTGTTCTAGAGATCATTAGCAACAAGATAGCCATATAGGTACACGTGTAGGCTATGAAGACCCGTTTCAGGGTTACAGTGACAGAAATTAAATAAACACAACATTTGTAATTACTGAATATCTTTTATTGAAATTGATTACGTGTTGGAGGTTTTATAGAAGCTATTCAAAACGGGCCCCGCCTGACCATAAGCAGGCTGCGGCACGTTGCACCATGGCGTCCTGCCACTCCATGTCCGCAAGTTCATTTCGAATTTGAGTGGTGGCATCAGTGATCGCCCCATCAACTGGTGCTGCGTGTCTGGCTTCCGTCCGCGGCACGCCCTACTCTTCAGGCAGCCCCAGAAGAAAAAGTTCAATGAGGAGATGAGGATAGGAGACCGCGGCGGCCAATGGACTGGGTGGCATCTTCCTATCCACTTGCGTGGATACTCTGCATTCGAGAACTCAGTAACAGCGCTGCTGAAGTGTGGCGGTGCCCCATTCTTCCACAACCACATGTCACGCCGCACTGCTAATGGCACATCTTCCAATAAAAGTGGTAAATCGGTTTCCAGAAATTGTCTAGTAATGAGTAGAGACCTGAAAAATTCGCGGATTCATTTTGAGACAAGCTAGAATTCAAAACACGTGTGTTTGCATAACTTTAGCCATTGGTCCACACGGGTTTAGACACCTCCTGAAGAACGTTGGCCCAATCGTCACCTTCCACTGTGACAACAGACAACCAATGTGCTGTTAATATCGGCATATCTGTACATAAGACTATAGAGTCTAGCCTGTAGGTCATTGAACTCGCGAATTTTTCAGGTCTCTTAGTAATGAGCATTGAGATTCGCCTATATTAAATGTGATCCAACGAGAGGATTGCCACGTAATCCGCCTCACACGTTCACTGGAAACCGTTCTTGGAAAGTGTATTTATTGCACATTTCCGTCACTGTTACTCTGAAACGGAGCATCGTAGCCTACATGTGTATATGGATTTTTTCTATTGCTAATGACTAGAACACGCTGGTGAAGTTTGTCGGTTTCGTCGCGGAACATCCTGTGTTAGTCTCTGACCGCCCGCTAACATTAATTTATATATATATATATATATATGTATGTATATACGTACACACTCACATACACACTAAATGTTTGTTTATAAACTATATTTATACAAAATGAGTCGAGAACTCATATAAGCCTTCCAACGGCATCATGATCGTCATTCATCTTGAAATCCTGAGTCGAATAAAACTTAAGAAGACCAGATAATAGTCACGAAATTAAGTTCCATTCATTAATGCTACATGGTTAATTCAAAAGCTGCTTATTATTTTTGGGTAAGAAATTTAGTAACATTCCACTTTAGGAAGTGTTTTAAGGCCAACAGTTGATTTAAAAATTTTTCGCTGTGTCGGAGCTGTCATGTCGTGCGGGACGATGCCGCTGGTCGGCGGATTTTCTCGGGGAATTCCCGTTTCCCCCCGCGCCATCATTCCAGCGATGCTCCATTCTTACCTCACTTCTCCCTAATCGGCTCTCGAAACCTTGGTGAGCCGCGTGAATATCTTCACTCGCTTCACCCTTCACTACTTTAGTTCTATCACCTAGCATATGTTCGGCATCCCTAAATCGCTTCGTTTCTTATATGCCCAACCCTTTGAAATATGTTTCGCTACCTTACTTATGTTCCTCTTTCTCCTGTTCAGCACGCGAGTGCGCTCCCAACCCTCTCGGCTTACGTTCAGCCATCTTCCCTTAAAGAGTTCATCGTCCTGGTTCGTCCCCTGGGAGACGTAGAGGCCAGTGCGGCTAACTGTTCTGAATCAGTACCCGCAGACTCTGATCCGGGCGTCTTTTCTTTTTTCTCCTTGCCGATCCATCCTGGAGCGGTGTGCGGAGCTTGTCGACTCGGAAGGCATGCTGACATGCACGGCCCGCGGGTTAGAGACGGCCCGTAACATCTGCGCGCAGCCGAGCGGAAAATGACTCCCAGCCAGCGCTTCAGGCTGCTAGTCTCTCCTGCAATACTTTGTGTGTGTGTGTTTTTTAATAGCATTTTGTAAGTATTTGTGATATATCAAACACGAGACAGATAACAGTGCAAAAAAAAAAGGGGGAGGGGGGGTGTTAATTTTTGAAAATAAATGAGCAAGATTGAGAAAATTTTAAGTTTATGTCATCCCACGAAAACGATTTTTAATATTTTAAGTAATAAGGTTTACTATATTCTTAAAATAATTTTTAATATCACCAATATAAAAAATTATATATATTTTTGTTTGGAAATTATTTAATTTATGAGTTTTACAACAAAATTAAAATTGTATTATGTTTACAAGTTAAATTCGTATTTGAAGCGAGCCAAGTATTTCCTATGACTTAAGCTGAAATCGAAATTCACATTTAAACATTTAGTTCAACATTGTTTGACATAAAATTTAAGGTTAAATAGAAAGCATTAGGATAACGCTGCATTTTAAAAGTACTTTTTTATTTATCTGATATATTCTTAAAATCACTTTTGGTATCATGTTACAAAAACCGTAAACAAAAAAACTCCAACACAGAAAAATAACCTACCTGGCGTACGAACTGATTCAGAGAGTGTTGTCTGTATCCGTAGAAATGCACTCTTCCCAATTCCGCCATCAGTCACATCACACTGTTGTAAGCTACTGTACAAGTTCATACTTGCGATGTCCGAAACTGAATTTTTACAAGCTGCCACCAGTGTGACAACTTAACATCGTGATTTTTCTTTGGTTGGAGATATATTTCAGTTGGAAATACATATTCAAGGGGAAAAACATTTTGGGGAAATAATTTTTTTTTTACGGGATGAGAATTTATACTAACAAATTTTTACATTTTAAATTCCTGTTATTGCTGAAGAGAAATAGACACAGATCCACCGCCTTGCATTTTATTTCAAAGTGCGTATTCGCGTCTAAGGAATGTCGTCAGAAGGTGACTCATCCGTCCGTCGAAAGTTAAAGTTTGGTAAATATTTGACGGATGGCTGGATAGAGAAAAAACTGCCCTGCGATTGGTTGAAGATCACGTGACGGTCAACTGGCGCATGCAACGGACTATTGTTGAGTCCAGCCTTATCCTCAAATACAATAACTTAGGCGGAGGTCTCCATAGGCCGCTTAACAGCGTGCAGAACTTCTCCAGAAAACGTGTCGTATTATAAAACTGCTCAACTTGCTTGAGCAACGCCTACTTAGGAATAATAACATTTAATTCACTTAGGAATAGCATTTAAGGAACTTGGCACGTGTGTATACCAAATTTAGGTTCGCCATTTATATCCGTAGTCAATTTTTTCGCAAGTGGAAATGGCTGAATTTGGCATATTCGCGGCCATTTTTAAGTATGGATTCCATGCAGAATCTTTAAAAGTGTGTAGACAACTGCAGCACACTTTATTATCACGGCATAAAATTATATCGTCACAGCTGAAAGTCTCACAGAGGCGTGTCAAGTTCAGCGATTTGAGCCCAAGAGGCTACGATGAGGCGTGACGCGCATGCCAGGGTCACCCTTACTGCTTTCGTGTTTCTAGGTTTCGGACGTGCAAATATGTCCAGCTAGGCGACCGTCTTACGGGACGCACGTGACGTTGTAAGACGGCCGGGAGAACGAAAGTGGTCACACGTGAGGTGGTGACAAAATAAGGTAAAATGAGGGAAGGGGGGAGGGCTTTGACGACGGGGAAACGGGAATACTTCGGTAAAGTCCACAGGCTACAGTCAACGTGCGCCATATTTGCCACATTCGAAAGTTGGAGAATATAACCAGGATCGCCGTTGTGGGCCGCCGGCGAGCTGACACTGGGATCCCTTCTTTTTATCCTAAATCATGTCTGTGTGTGTGTGTATGTGAAGGTGTGTTTAAGGTAGCTTGCGAGGACCAACGTATGAATTTTTGACGGCGCTGCGAGGACATCGAACGTTGCGAGGACCTCGGTCAAGTCCTCGGAAGGAAATCGCGTGGTTCTGAGGTCTAGGCGATAACGTTATCAGCTCACGGGCCGAATTTGAAGTTATTCTGACGGAGTCCTCATAATATTCGTGGAGTTTCACACTGCGTAGTGCAGCGATTATCCGCCAGGAAGTGCTCTAGTCGGATTTCTATACACACTGTGTGTATCAGGATGGTCGTCTGCGTATGAAACGAGGATTTGGATACACGCTTCTCATTTACACACTGAACGCCAGCGGTTTCTATGAGCACCTAGCTTCCGGCCAATCAGAAGAGAAAGTTTGAAATTTGAATCAGTCTGTGAACACTGTTTTTGTGAGGACCTGTGTAATGCAAATCTTCTTAAAGTGCTCACGATTATTTTCACGTGAAACAATATTAGTAACCGGGTATTATTTTATCTAAAAAGTGCAGAAAACTTTATTTCGCCTAATAATTTTACAGATGCATTATGTAGTGTTATAGAATAATTTTGATAAGTAGATGTCACATTATTAATTTTCATTGCTATTTCGCCACATATAACTATCCTCTTGAGCTGATTGCCGTTAAAATAACTTATTTTGAAAATGTTGTAACAAATGTATTAAAAATTATCATAATAACTACAGATTCAGTGGATTTCATATTTAGAAATAATTCATTCATTGTAAAAGTGCTTCGATAATAATGACAGTTGCAAAATCATGTAAAAGTCTCAATTGGCAAGAAAGGAATAATTAGATCGTGTACAGATTAACTTTTTATAAAACACATAGAAATATTTTACCTCTCTTAGTAAAATGTAATTTATCTGTCGTTTTTTTAGAGGAACTTGGTGAAAAGACAGCTTGCATGTCACGTCCTCTGGTAGTTCCTTTTTGCAGTGAACTTGTTATGTGCGTAAAAATTATTAAACACAATTTTCCGTATTCTAGTGAAGCTAGCATTCGGATATTTTCGTTATTAAAACGCATAGTATTATTCCCTATATGGAATATATACACCTCTCGCAAAAAAAAAAATCACTTGGATGATGAAAATGTATGATCAACTTTACAAGAACATAATGGAAATTGAACATCGTTGCAGATTTCATAGTTATATTTTTTTTAGGATATGCTGAAAAAATTGTAAATTTGTCGCCCTTTAAGTTAAACAATGCGATATTAAGAAAATATAGCAATTTAGTGTGGCGTATGACAGTCCCTTAGAACATTTAAAACCCCACTGCATATGAAGAGAAATTCAGTGTTTTGTGTTCATTTTGGTAGAGAAACAGTTTAATACACTGAGAGGCCGTGTTCAGAATACACTCTGGGCTGCAAGGATCCGTTATGGCTAGGACTATCGTACGAACTGCATTTCACGAGGACTTGGAGTTTATTGTTAGTTTAGCATTTAAGGGTTGCTGCGAGGTCTTTAAACCCCACTGTGTGCTACGAGGACTTCAGTGTGTGAGATTCATTGTGGTGGAGAAACTTTTAAATACCTTCTGAGGACGTGCTCAAAATACACTTATGAGTAGCAAGCATTAGTTGCTGCGAGGGCTATTTTATGAACTGCATTTCACGAGGACTTTGAATTTAGTTTGAGTGTGACGTTTCACAGTCGTCGGTAGCACCTGAAAGCTTTATCCTTTTACTAGCATGTCTGTTTAAGGCATTCATTTCAACAATAACAATTAACTTTATGTGATGTGAGCACTTTTTGAAGCCTCACTGCACACTGCATTTCTTTATTTTTCCAAGGGGATATTCATATTCAAATAGTCAAGTGGTTCGGAGCCCACTATAATTAGGAGTTCCCGTCACCTTAAGCCTGTGTTCAAAACCGTGCGACATGAAACCCTACCTTTAACTTATTTCCAATAGCTGTTTGCAGCAGAACTTGCATTGGTTGATTAGTCGGAAACGTCGGAAATGGTGGTCAGCCATGCTTATAAAAGGACAAAAAAATTGAAAGAAAAAACTAAAAGTGGATTACATAATGGAGGATTTTTACCAATTTTGATTCCAATTTTAGGAGCATTCGGAGCTTTAGATGGTGGTGCAAGTGCTGCATATAATGCAGTCGAACAAACTAAAAAGAATAATAAAGAATTGGACGAGCAACGAAGACATAAATTATGAATGGAAAATAAAGTTTGTGAATGTTTTGCTGCAAAGAGAGAAAGACCTAATAAAAATTAAATTTAGCCCCTTTTTCTAATATTGTTAAAAAACATTATGCAAAAACATAAAAAATTAAACCTTTCAGAGGTGTTTATATGACTGATGAGTTGCCAAATAAAATGTATAGAAATGAATGTGCTAATGTTAACTTAGACATTTCATAAAATGCTGGCACCCACTTGGTTTATCATTATAAATACAATAATCGATGTATTCTATAAAGTATTTAAGTTTTCAAGTATAAGTTTTCTGCTATTAAATAATGAATGATTTGGGAAACCATGAATCATCTCTTCAGGTTTTTAAATTATTATTCACCAAATATTGTTATTCTGAATAAACATTATTTAAAACAGATATAGATTATAATACAATAACTGTAATTTCGTCCTTATAAACACGACTGAGTAAGGTTTGTTTTTTTTGGACAATTGACTATATTTCTCTTCATAATCAAAGAATTCTACTAATATTATAAATGCGAAAGTCTGTATGTGTGTGTATGTTTGTTACCACTCAGCTCCATAACAGCTGAACGGATTTTGATGACATTTGCTATGTAGGTACTTTGGGTCCTGGAATAGGATATATGATACTTTTAATCCCGGAAAATTGTGCGGTTCCTGTAAAACATAATTCTGCAACGGCTGGGAACGTGACCGAAATATTATTTCCTCTGGTGTCAGAGTTTATCAGGAAGCCCAAGGACCTCTGAAACGGCTTAACGACTGCTATCAATCGATAACAATCGGGACAGAATATTTAACGTGCCCTCCGAAGCCCGGAAGCGCTCAGATCGTCACCCAACCAAATGTGCGCCGCTGGGAACGTTGCTAAACTTTGGTGATCGATTAAGATCCCTCAGCCAAGCTCAAAATGTAGTACCTAGGTACACTTATTTTTAAAGCTACAACTTGATGAAAATCACGTTTTGATTTTTTTACATCGACGCTGGAAAGCGGAAATGTGGTAACTACGCGATAGTTGCACATATATACTCCAAAAACAATACCCTACTTCTTGGCTATCGGGTAAAAAATATTTCCTTCCTTTTGGGTTGCCGTAATNAAAACAATACCCTACTTCTTGGCTATCGGGTAAAAAATATTTCCTTCCTTTTGGGTTGCCGTAATCAGCTAAAAACCTAGGCCAACATAGTATAATTTTATAATTCTGTTTTCACATAAATGAATTGTCTTTTCCCAATTTATTTATTAGTATATCACTGTAAAACTCAATTGTACCCAGGCGAAGCTGGGCCGGTTCACTAGTTAAGGATATAGTAGATCCAATTGATGGTAAAGATGCTGTTATTAAAAGCTTTTTGATAATAAAGTTAATGAAATAAACAATAAATTTGATTATGTTGTAGAAAAATCTTAACTAACTACTTTTGTCCAATCTCTTATTACTTACAGTGACACGCAAATAAATTAAAAAAAATTTGTTAAATTAAAGGAAGAGAAGACATGTGTTTTATTTATTTTCAAAATGAAATAAAAATAATGTTTATTATTTTGATAACTACTTCATATTCTTTACTATTTTATGTATTGTAGTGTAATTGGCTAATATAAGCTTACCTTAAGACTTATTATTGTTTTTTATGAATCTGTAAAAGTTAAAGATTAAAGTAAACCTTTTTATGTTAAAAAGGTGATGAGTTATCTTTCGAAATAAAAAAATAATAAAATTTAAATTTAATGTGATGGATTAATAGCTGAAAAAAGAATATTCTTAAATGTAAAGAGGAAATAATTGTTTATGATAGTTTCTTATATACGTATTTTTTTATTTATTGAATAGAGAACAGTATGTGTGTGAAATGTAAGAAAGTTACAGAAAATAATAACGTAAAGTTGGAAAACACAAAAAACTTAAAAATAGTTTACAAAAATGTACATATGCGGTATGTTAATCTAAGAAATCAACATTCATTAAAAAAAAAATTAGTGTAAAAAAATTAATCGATTATATATATTTGTATATTTATTTATAAACAAGAAAGAGTTTCCCGCGAAGAAAAGTGATAGCTATGGTAAAAATGATTTATGGCAAATCAATTTAGTTGAAATGGATACAGGATATTTAAAAGGTACATCATCTATGAATTAAAAATTTAGACATATTCTAACAATCATTGGTGTTTTTTCTAAGTATGCATTTTCTATACCTATTAAAGATAGAGCAGCCAAATATGTTGTAAATCATTTAGAAAGAATGTTCATAAAAANTATGCATTTTCTATACCTATTAAAGATAGAGCAGCCAAATATGTTGTAAATCATTTAGAAAGAATGTTCATAAAAAGAAAAACAAACAATGTACAAAGTGATACAAAGTGATAATGGTACAAAGTTATATAATTATAATTTCAGTGAACTTATGCAAAATATCACATGAATCATAATTCAACATANTATGCATTTTCTATACCTATTAAAGATAGAGCAGCCAAATATGTTGTAAATCATTTAGAAAGAATGTTCATAAAAATAAAAACAAACAATGTACAAAGTGATACAAAGTCATAATGGTACAAAGTTATATAATTATAATTTCAGTGAACTTATGCAAAATATCACATGAATCATAATTCAACATACAATTTAAGGTGGCCGCCTGGGTAGGCCGCCGAACGGTGTGCAAAGCTCCAGAAGAAAACATTTTATTATAAAATCGTCCAACGTGTCTGAGTGAGGTCTGCTTACGAACAGCATTTAAGAAACGTTACGCGTCTGTATATGTTTTTGAGTTTCTCAATTTCTCTCTAAAGCATGTTTTTGTGAAAGTGAAAATGGCTCAAACGGGTGTTATCACGGTCATTTTTAGGTATGAACATTCCGGTACAAAACATTAAAAAAGGAATAGGGACGTGCTTCTAACCTTTATCTTTATTATTTCTTCATAAAATGGTAGGGTCGCCGCTGAAAGTCTCATTGAGGTGCGTTATCGACGGCAAGGCTGCACGACAAATCTGTGCTTTGCGCGTAGAGGCGAAGAGAGAGTAGTGTGCATGTCACGGTCGCCCCTAGCGCTCCCACGCTTTCAGGCCTCAGTCGTGCAAAATTCCTTCAACCAGGCGGCCGCCTTAAAGCAAGCGCGGTAGCGAAATTTAATAGTACATTAAAAAATAGGATGCTGAAAAAATTTGCTTTATATGTGACTTATTAATTGGTAGAAATTTGAGATGATTTATCAAAAGAATACAACACAAACCATAGAAATATTAATGTGAAACCCATTGAAGTGAATAAAAATAATAAAATATGTCAAATCTAATAACTGGCATCACAGACTCTGTACTAAAATATAAAGTCGGCGATGTTGTAAGAATAAGTAAACTGGAGGAAAGATTTGAAAAGGATACACTGCTAATTGGTAAACTGAATTGTTTACTGTTGTTAAATTTTTAAGTATGATGTTCCATCAGACCTATTGAAAAATTAAAATTATGAAGAAATAAGAGGTAATTTATATGAATATGAAAGACTAAGTATTCTAATAAGTACTTGGTTGAAAAAGTGTTAAAAAGGAAATGTGAAAATAATTCTTTTTTAAGTGGTGGGATTTGATAACTCACATAGCTCTTGGATTAAAACAAAACATGTTTAATGGAATTAAAGGATTCATAAAAATGTATTCTGTGTAAATCATATATATATATATAATATATATATAGAGAGAGAGAGAAAGAGACAGACTGACAGAGAAAGATAAAGAGAGAGAAAATAATATACATATAGAGATAATTAAATTTAAATAATTACATTCGGATTGATTTGTTTTGAGATTTTTGTGTATTGATCCAAACAGGTCTATATTTAAGTATTTGATAACTCTTTTTATAAACTTTTTTCTATGTTTTTCATCTCAACATTACTTTTATTTTAAAACTCATTATATATTTTAGTAATATTCCTGAAAATTCTTCCAGGGGCAAATAATTTACTACAATTTCCCCATGATTTAATTTAATTAACTTTTTTTATTTTTGTTGTTATAGTTTCTTAAAAAAATGATTCGTTCAGGAACAATAGCTGGTTTATTCCAAATGTTTGAATAGATCTCATCTCTTTCACCATGTAGCACATCAACTATGTTGTTATTTTCATCACAAACTATTTTAATGTATTTTCAACAATCATAGAGGCGCATTTGATACATTTCCATTTCTATCTCAAGTTTGAACGGTTTTGGGTAAGAGGAAATAGTTGCTTAAATGACCTTATAATTGTTGACTTCCTTTATGAATGTTCCTTTATGAATGCATAATAAATATTATATTATTCTTTTGATCTGTCAGTATTGTAATTCGATAGTCGTTTTGCAATATTAGTTCCTCCTTTGCAGTATTTTCGATTTTCATATTTTTTGGTAGTAGCAATGTATATATTTTCTTTCTTCATAATTTCTCAATTTTTATGCCAATTTTTAATTATTATACTTTAATTTTTTCTTCATCATGTCTTCTTTTACATTTGCTTCTATTTTTAATTTATTTTTTAATTCTATTGCTACATGTTCTTTCTCTTCTTTTTCCAATTTTATAGTATAAGATCTTACATAATTATAATAATCCATAAATATATCTTCAAGTGTGATATAATAATTATTTATTTAATCAGCTGCCATACTACGAAGAGACATAACTTGTTTCTTAAACTTTTTTATTGTAAGAAGTATCAATGGTGTTCTATTTAAATTAATAGGAGTAAAACTTGTTATATCATTGTAATCAATTCGTCATAGTTTAATGATTTATTTATTTTTTCATAAGTGACTGATTAGGTCATATTTATCTAAACATTTCTGGAAATTATTCGTATTTTTCGTAAATCCAGTGTCGTATAACCATACCACACTGAACTGCTTATGGCATAATCGATAAAGTACAAAGTATCATTAGTTATCAGTATAACTTTCTTGGTGTATATAGGTAACCGTATAACTCTAAACCAAGTTCCTGATTTTATTTTATAATTATTGTTTTTCATCAACTCCAAAATATTTTACTGTCTATTGGTTGCATCAACTTCATTACGTTTATTTTTCATAATCAGAATGGACTCCATTTTATAAGAAAAAATGAATGAATAAAAGCAGCTCAAATAGCAGTTCGAGTATTAATAATGACTTCATAAATAAAAACAGCTGAAACTGTTGCTCGAGTATTAATGAAATAGCCATTCGAGTGTTCAAACAAATATGAAATATTTAATATATTTCTGTGGTTACCTTCATTAGTTTTCCTATTCATATAAATTCTAATAAATCCTAATGCTTGGTCCCAACACTTTGACCATATCTCTTTGCACTTTTCGTAACCCATACCCAACCAGCAAAAATATTATTAATATTCTTCAAATTAGTATCATCCTCTCTAAATATACATAAGAAGTTTGTATTGCCTCTTACTAATTATTTTGGATATTTACAATATGTTTGAGCCAAATTTAAAGCAATCTAAGTTTTTATGCCTACCCTAGTAAAATATTATCTTATTATGTCCTGGTTATTTAAAATAACATCATCGGATATAACTAAAGAATCATTTTCACATTCATCTAAATAAATAATTTTTCATCATTGTTATTTTAAAAATATGCAATTTGTTCTTTTAATTTGTGGATACCTTTTCAAAATAATTTTGTGATTTAATGCAATTCGGCTGATTAAAACTTTTCCTGCGTACATTTAATTTATTAAAATTTAACAATCCTTTTTTTTACAATATTGATTATCAAATTAGTTTTCCCATAGTTATTTGGCCCAACAACAATTGCTCTGATATTGTCTGGAAAAAGTTCGCCATTCATTTTATTTTCTAATTTTTCCTCAGAAATAAAACACCTACACCCCAATCTATTTTCTTTATTTGATATAACGAGAGGGATTGTGGGGACTTATCACATCGGGAACAGGGACCGGAGCGTCGGAGCTGTTCGTACTCTGTCATTCCGGCCGGCGGCCACCTTGGATCCTGGTGGCCTTGACCTTGACCTTTGTCTTTCATTCCAGTGACCTTTGACCTTGACAACGGTGACGTTTAACCTTGGCCCCGGTGACCTTTAAACTTTAAATGCCCAAAAAATTATTTAAATTTTTTTTTAAAAATTATTAATAATTATTAAAAAATGTATTATTAAAATGTATTTATAACCATATTTAAAAATGTAATATTAAAAGATTTAATTTAAAAACTAACATTAACGAAGGTACCCCTCACTACTACCACCCTCAACTATACTCATTCTATCGTGTGCGGCCATGTTGTTGTTTTTTCGTTTGTCTATTTGTTTATACATTGCTGGAGGGCTCCCCGGCACCACACCCAACATACGACTGACCCCCCCTCCCCACACCCCTTCCAATATATTTAATTGCTCCGCAATGTTTATAAATGGCTAATTGGCCTAAGAACACCACACCCTTCCAATATATTTAATTGCTCCGGAAATGTTTCTCATTGGCAAATTGCTCCACCTCACCACCAATTACTCATCTTCGTTCGACCAATTAGTCGGCAGGTCTCCATCCCCACCTCCCCTCACCAATATTCATTCTGCCATCTTGGTTTTTTCGTTTGTCATTCGTTTATATTTTGGTTTTGAAGTATAAGTGAGGCTGTCGGCGTCCTCCATACTGAATTCTATTTTCAACACGTAGGTAGCGTTAATTTCTCGATTTCACTGCCAAGCGAGCTATCGGTACCAGCTCATTCTGAAAATTCAGCCGCAAAGTGAGCTGTTGGCACTCACATTTGTTTCATAGACATACAAAAACCTGTAATTTTTATTTATATTAAAAAAAATATTTTTCTAATCAGTGGTATACCTACATGCATAATTTAGTGAATCGATAATTTTTTGTATTAAAAACTTTAATTAAGATCGATTAAAAATCATTTTTCGTTTTAATTCTAATTAAATTACCATTGAAATTGAGTATTTATACTGTTACCCCTCACCCCGACACTTAAGTCGCACCAATTATTCACCCACGCTTAATCCCTTACCACTACCGCACTTGTTTTCAGTATTGTCCACCAGAGCGTGGGAAAGTATATCATGGGAAAAATATCTATCTTCGGCACAGTTTCTCGTCTGATGCCAGAGGTGACAAATCGCTCTCTCACCCCTCGTCTTTTAGCATTCTGACTGGTAAGTTCAGATATTTAATTCCATCATGTCGTAGGATATTATCAAGTGTGCGCGTTATAAGCATGTATTTTCCCGCGAAATTACAAATCTGCTAAAATTTGGAATATCGGTTCGGGCCAGCTAGTCTCTGGAGGAATGCAACCTCATAAAATACGGTACAATAACTTCGTTTTTTTATTTATATATTTACCACCTAATTGATTTGCAAAGGCGTTACCTCAGTACCCGTGCCGCTACTGTAACACTTCGTTTGCATTCACAAAATGTGTTCGAAGACACGAAAAGTATGAATGTTCGAATAATGCAGATCGAGTGACATATGAGTGTGTAAAATGTGGCATGGCATTTACTAGTCGCGATAACTTGCAGAGGCATGCAAAAACCTGCGTAGTTGTGTGACCTTTGCCTGCCAAAATCCGTCTTGTACAGTTTCCTTCTCAGCAGCGTACGAGTGTAC
Source organism: Clitarchus hookeri (assembly GCA_002778355.1). NCBI lineage: Eukaryota > Metazoa > Arthropoda > Insecta > Phasmatodea > Phasmatidae > Clitarchus > Clitarchus hookeri. Next base: position 199,689 of record NQII01002706.1, on the reverse strand, counting down.
TTCCCACAAAACCAAGGGTTCAGGATGAGCATCCACCATCATGCCAGCGACCATCGCGTCTAAGAATCGTGGCAGGGTCTGGGTTGCTTAATGTCAATGGTTTCGTAGAGGCCCAAACTGCATTCCATCACAGTCTAAAGACCTACGCCTCCACAACGAGAGCGGGTGTTCAAAGGATATTTGCATATGTTTTTTACTTGAATGGGGAAAACATCGATGTCGGCTCTCCACATAAACACACTACCAATAAAATGTAATTTATTGTTGAAACGCAGCATTGCAAAACCGACACCATTAAATGAAAATAAGATATTCGAATCGAACGGCAAGATATCGAAAATACTGTAAAAACCTCACACTGGAAATATACGTCACGATAAAGAAGCATACAAAGAGCGTGTTTCGGGGTAAATATTAACGAAAAATCAATCACTGAGTGGCCCTTATTCTCTAAACAAAATGCTTGCCCCCAAAGCCAAATACTTCTTTAAAATTCATGTTATAAAAAATCATGTGTCGTGTACGGATGCATTATGCAGCTTTCGATTAAGTAATCATGGCTCGAAAAACCCAAAACGAGAGTTAAAACCACTTCGCTACCCGTCACGGTATGCGATATGCGCAGTGAAGGATCCCATGCATTCCCCCTCACCAAACCATGAACTCTCATAATTAAAAAACCATTTCCTCTCAAGTTTAAAATCAGTACGTTAGGAAATTTAGGCAACGGAAAAAAAAAAATATCCGTATGGTTACTTCACGTCCAGCGATATTTCTAGCTCCGAGTGTCCGGATATAAGACTCTTTATGCATGCAAATAATGTACGTATATTATGTTTTCCGGGGGAAAAAAACTATATACCGTGAGCAGACGCTAGCGTAAATATACACTCACCACAAGTACAAAATCATTAAAAAAAAAACTGTTACTTTCAGCAAACAAAATGTCTGTATTTTCATACATCGTGTGCGCTCGCTCCATTAAGAGATATATCTGATCCGCGGTAAAACACCCCCACCCTCCCCCTCCAGAGTCACACCACACTGCTACGTGAGTTTAGCAGAATGAAAAGTGACATGCGAACATGTGTATGTATAAGTGTTCGGCCTCTAATCCAGCAGGTGTCAATAGAATTCACTCTTTATATACTACGCGAACTGAAACATAGTCTTATTCCGGAGATGCTTGTCCGCCATGCAGATTTATACCACAATACGAATTCCAGTAAATACACGCGTATATAGCTCTCATTCACCACCCTTCAACCTCGTCGAGACACATAAGGAAAGGCTTCACAAGTGCGAAAAAAGAATTAGAGCATATTGCAACCAATGAATTACGGAGGCCATGACATTTTAGAGTTATTTTAATTCCTTTTGAATATAGAAAATTAATTTTATGTACAAATTTTTATGTAAATAAATGGCTCGAACTCTACCTTTGTTTTTTTTGTATAAAATATCAAATGCAAAATTTTTTTTTGTCAATTCCGGTGAAACCAAAGATACTTTGTAATGCAGTGAAACTAAGAAATAAGAAAAAAATGGTTCAATCCCAATTGTTTATACGTCAAACACGCACACACACAGAGCCCGAAGCATCCCAATTTCAGGCGAGTTTGATAGACGCATTAAAACACCATTAATACAAAATCATACTTAAATAAGTTGCCCCGAGTCCCATTACAGAAGTAAACGAGAGACGTGNTGCTCTCCACATAAACACACTACCAATAAAATGTAATTTATTGTTGAAACGCAGCATTACAAAACCGACACCATTAAATGAAAATAATATATTCGAATCGAACGGCAAGATATCGAAAATACTGTAAAAACCTCCCACTGGAAATCTACGTCACGATAAAGAAACATACAAAGAGCGTGTTTCGGGGTAAATATTAACGAAAAATCAATCGCCGAGTGGCCCTTCGTCTTTAAACAAAATACTTGCCCCCAAAGCCAAATACTTGTTTAAAATTCATGTTATAAAAAATCATGTGTCGTGTACGGATGCATTATGCAGCTATCGATAAAGTAATCATGGCTCGAAAAACCCAAAACGAGAGTTAAAACCACTTCGCTACCCGTCACGGTATGCGATATGCGCAGTGAAGGATCCCATGCATTCCCCCTGACCAAACCATGGACTCTCATCATTAAAAAACCGTTTCCTCTCAAGTTTAAAATCAGTACGTTAGGAAATTTAGGCAACGGAAAAAAAAAATATCCGTATGTTTACTTCACGTGCAGCGATATTTCTAGCTCCGAGTGTCCGGATATACAACTCTTTATACATGCAAATAATGTACGTATATTATGTTTTCCGTGAGGAAAAAACTTTATGCCGTGAGCAGACGCTAGCGTAAAGATACACTACCACAAGTGCAAAATCATAAAAAACTGTTACTTTCAGCAAACAAAATTTCTGTATTTTCATATTTTCATGTGCGCTCACTCCATTAAGAGATATATCTGATCAGCGATAAAACACCACCACACTCCTCCAACAGAGTCACACCACACTGCTACGTGACTTTAGCCGAATGAAAAGTGGCATGCGAGCATGTGTATGTATATGTGTTTGGCCTCTAATCCAGCAGTTGTCAATAGTATTCACTCTTTATGAACTACGCGAACTGAAACATAGTTTTATTCCCGAGATGCTAGTCCGCCATGCAGATTTATACCCCAATACGAATTCCAGTAAAGACACGCGCATACAGCTCTCATTCACCACCCTTCAATCTAGTCGAGACATATAATGAAAGACTTCACAAGTGCGAAAAAAAAATTAGAGCATATTGCAACCAGTGAATTACGGAGGCCATGAAATTTTAGAGTTATTTTAATTCCTTTCAAATATATAAAACTAATTTTATGTACAAATTTTTATGTAAATAAATGGCTTGAACTCTACCTTTGTTTTTTTTTTTGCATAAAATATCAAATGTAAAAAAAAAATTTCTGAATTCCGGTGAAATCACAGATACTTTGTGATGCAGTGAAACTAAGAAATAAGAAAAAAAATGGTTCAATCCCACTTGTTCATACGTCAAACACACACACACACGCACACACACAGAGCCCGAAGCATCCCGATTTCAGGCAAGTTTGATGGACGCATTATAACACTATTAATACAAAATCATACTTGAAGAAGTTGCCCCGAGTCCCATTACAGAAGTAAACGAGAGACGCGTGCAGTCGTAATCTGAGCTCGTGCACACGCCCAACCGCGCTGCAACAGGTGTTGAATTATTGGACTTTGCTCTGGTGCACTGACCTCTGGAGAGCTGTTCGGAGCCCGAATGTGTGTGTTTTTGAATGAAGAAGGTGG
>NQII01002706.1:179669-191954 GCA_002778355.1 Clitarchus hookeri | reverse complement strand
TACGCGCGCGTGGGACCCTCGTGCCGCGGAGGTGAGTCGTGGCTCCGCCGTCGACACGGGAATTAACGCAGCACAATGACCGCGCCTCTCTTCGCGGATAGCCGTGGCCGCCCAGCCGTCACGTGGAGCAACACCAGGTGTCACGCTCTCTCCCTTCGTCGCGTGGTTGTAGCTGGTTCTCGGCTTATTAAACCCTTTCAGACCCATCACCGAGAAAACGGGTTTGTTGAATCAAACAAAGTTAGTATGGCGCAACCGAATTATTTGTTATTAATTATCATATTAGTTATTTATCAATAATTGTAATACTGGTCATTGTAATTAATAATTGGCCATTAATTGTTAGGGGTATTAAAATATTTTGTTGTGGAAACCAAATTGTTTTGTGTTTCATATATTATGTCCGCAAACAAAGGTTTGGTTCGTATAACTAAAGATTTGCTTGGTTCCGCTCGCATTAAACAGTTTCTGTCAATATAAAATAGCATTGAATGCCGGCCGAGGTTCGAACCTATATCGTTTGCGCCGGAGCGTTATGTCCTAGCAATCTCTGATAAAGTGAATAATCGTTAACTAAACATGTTTTAAAAACATACATTTAGAATATTGGACACTGTGGGCAACTAGACTGAAGAGCCAAAAAAAACTGGTACACCTGCCTAATATCGTGTNGACCGCATCGCGTTACTCTGATTGGTTCCATACTTCTGTAATTTGCATACGCACGCCTATACCAGTTGTTTTGGCTTTTCAGTGTATATATTTGAAGTTTTGCAGCTTTACTTTTTAGTTTCCTGTCTAACCTGTTTTATTAGGATGTTTATATTATTATCAAGCATCAATAAATGCACTTACGAACACTACTGCTATCCTAATTGTCACAAGAAATACAAACTCTCGAGCTGTATATTCGAATTAAGGCAATCGAATGAGTAGCCAAACAAATATGTACAGTTGATTGAACTAAATATTTTGTTGACAGTCTAAATTATTTTGGCCCAACACAGAAGTTTGGTTAATTCGAGAGTGCATTTTCCAAACAAAATAAAAGTTGTTGCTTTTCAATTTTTGTTTACTCAGCTAAATATTTTGTTAGGGCAGTGAACAGCCTCCGCAGAAATCCAAGCAACGTATTTCTTTGCTTTCAGCCCAGTGCTTTCCGTTAACGCGTCCTCGGAGACAAGTTTCTCAGAGATAGTGATCTTGAAAGATAGGCCATTACACCGGGATCATCTAGGAACAGGTCATTACTCCCTAAGGCGTTCCTTTTTGGAAGCACATGTCCAGGCCGATAAATGTTCTCATTGCTAATGGCGTGTGTGCTATCTCTGAAACAGCAAGACGAATGACATTCGCCTCCCATGATCCCAGTTATCTATTTTCCTTGATGCACCCTTGCCTGTGTCAGAATTATGTAAACGGCGTTTGTAGCGACGAGGGCTGTTAAGTTAATATTTCTCGTTCACTATCAATCAAGGACTTTTGAAGGCTCTGTTCAGGTCCTACTATCTGCACAGTTTGTGACCTCCCGTTTCGTGAAAAATTTATAACGCTGTGAACATGCATCGACAAGTATTATTGCGTCGTTTAAGTTAAACGTTGAAATTATTAGAAATAAAATACGTTACTATTATCCCAGTTCTAACTCTACTTAGGACCACTAATTTTTGACAATACACAATAAATAAAACTTCAGTCTATGAGCATGTATGCATGGAGTGGCCTTTGACTATCGTTTAATATTGCTATACCCTGGAGCGTTTTTCTGAAATAATTCATTATGAACAATAGAGTAGAAAAAACAGCACGACGTACGACCTAACGTAATTAGAGAGGGAGCAACGCATCCTTGAAAACTGCGAATCAAAATAAGTTATTTGCATAATGTCAGAAACTATGCCAAATGAAACAAATTCGTGAACAATGTTAGTCTGTGGGTATCTGGTGGGTGATAACAATCGATAAACATCCACGAGTGACACATTTTTGTTGGTTAATAGCATGGCATCTCCTTATCACCTAATAACAGGGGATGTTATTACCCACCAAACATTCACAGATGGCAGCTAACAAATGAGTTTGTTGAGTAAACGAAACTTGGAAAGCAACAAAATTACTCTGGTTCATATAACAAAATACATGTAAGAATAAACGAAACCGGTGTGTTGGGCAAAAATAGTTTAGACTGTCAATTAAATATTTTGTTGAATAGCGTGAATATATTTGTTTGGCCACGCATTCGATTTCCTTCGTTTGAAAATGCGGTTCGAGAGTTTGTTTGCAATTTTGTGGCAATTAGGATAGTGGCAGTTCGGTAGTGATTTTATTGATGGGTGATAATGGTATAAACATCATAACAAAACAAGTTCAACAGGAAACTAAAAAAGTAAAGCTGTAAAAATTGAAATATTTATTCGCGCACGTTGCTCAGTATTTGAGATGTATTTATTTGAAAACATTCCAATATCATCTGCAGTCACTTTAACTGTGGTTGCTAACGAGCTCAGCGCTTGGACGCAGATTATCTCGGTTCTAATCATAGCCGGGCTTCCAATTTTTTTTACATTAACCGAAACTGTTTAATGTACGTAGAGTCAAACACATCTCTGTTTGAAGCGACTAAATTTTTGTTTGGGGCAACCAAATAAGAACAACAAAATAATTTGTTTGCATCAGCAAAATATTTCATTGCCCTTATACAAACAAGTAATTTGGTTTCGCCAAACAAAGTTTGTTGGATTGAACAGAACCTTCTTCTCAGTGTAATTTACTATGCAATGTGACAATAAAACATTTTTTTTTTGTGTGGGATGGGGTGGGGTAGAAATAGTATTTCTTACCCCACACACAAAATGTATGGGGGCACAATGTTCCCCTGTATCTGTGTTCCTGCAACCCTGGGCTGGTCTCAACTATATAGACGTGTTTCGCCGGTATTAGGGTTACTAGATATATGTAATTCAAAAAGAAGACACGTTCAAGTAACTGGCATGAAAAAAAAAATAGGATAACTGCAAGAAAATGACACGAAGAAACGGGACACATAACTTTACAATGTAAATACGCAAAATTGGTTTATCATGTCGCAGGTCGATTAAAAAAGATATTATATGCAAAATTGCATCCCAAATTTGTTTCAATGTAGCTATTTTTTGTTAATTGACAGTTAATCACTCTCGAACAGCTCAGGTTCAGATACATTTCGATCGCATTTCTTTGACGATTTTATTCGTTCTAACAGGTTTATTTTTCCTAGCATATAATCCTAAATTTTTCAATAGATTAGGCACTTCTTAACTTAGACATTTAAAAAACAACCAGAAAAAAAATTAGTGTTGATAAAGACAAAAGAATCACGTAATATTCTCCAAAACGTTTGCACTTTTGCAACAGGAAGTTCATTGGCTCCGTTACTAAATGTTTAACGACATACAACGAAACCCACAAGAAAGTAAATCTTCGCTGTCTTTCACTTTTACTTGAAAAAGGGATGTTTCAATTTTTTTTTTTTTTTGACGTGACAACGTCTTAAATTAGGTTGCGGCTGGGAGTCACTTATGAAAAAGTGTAACGCTCGGTAACGTTACGATGAGTCACCGAACGAGAGAGAGGCCCGCCGAATGCCTTGCGTCTCTCTCCCACTCAACTATGATCGGTCTGCCGCGCGCGCAGCACTACGTTGTCACGTAAAATCTTCGCCCGTAAAACCGACTTTACAGGCAACCATTTTTTTTTATAAAACCTGGCCGGACAGTTTACAATTCCTCAAGAAGAGGACACATCCGTGTAGAAGAGGACGTCTGATAACCCTAGCTGATATGCATCCGAGTGCAGTTAGTACCAGCTTCATCTCATCCGTGTCGTTAAAATAAATACGGATAAATTAATGACAGTTTTCTAAGAACGATTATAAATACAATAAAATTTCCAGTCAGTAATCGAGTCATAATAGAATGTGTAGTTCAATTGAACAACCTTTTATTTAGGTCACAAAATTGCCAACTCAAAAATAAAAAACAAATATTTTGTAAAAAAAAAAAATTAAATTCAAAATGGCGACCACTTCTTCCTTTCACGAGCGTGAGGGGGAATACTTAACGTTAAAATCTTTCAATTGACTCCCACGGAGTTTTTGGAAGCCAAGGAAGACCGATCGCACACAACGAGTTTTGCCAACTTCGTAAGAAAATATTTCGCCAGGTCGAAGCATTTCTTCCAAGCTGTTTCTCACGTCGTGTATTTGTACTTTTTCATCGCGGCGGTAAAGACACTGTGCGAAAGGAATGCGTATCAGCTACGAACTGCCCATGCAGGAGTATGTATAACCGAAGTCTTCGACACCGCTCGTCGCTAAAACGTCCTGCAAAAGTCTTTCTGTTGGCGGAAGTTAAAAAGAATGCGCCAGCTGCGGTAAAATTTACCCCAGCGGCCTCGTAAGCACTTTTACAAATACCGCGCTGCGGAACAAGCGTCTTCGACACAGAGACGGACTGTGAAATCGAAACTTGCTATCACAACCCGTGAAACAATCTCGAAAGTAGCTGTGAATGTAAATTAGTACAATGACGCGTGCAGCTTCCGCCTGTGTTTCAGATATCGTAGTTGCGGCGATTCATTTCACGCTTCACAGTTTCGTACACGTTCGCGATTAATTTATAGACCAGCTACTCGGTCACGGTACTCAGACGTGTAAATCACAGACCAAAGATGAGGCAGGCCTATTATTCGTTTTCTGCGCATGTACCCAACACTGACCTACCCCAAAGCAAACACAACTGTCAAAGTCAACAGTGATGAACGTGTTCGTTCATATCTTAATCTTTAAATGACGAGCACTTTTATATTAATAAAATACTTTTACCTGTTTGGATTTAATAAAATTGCATTACAAATTGGTTGGAGCNCAGTTTGGATTTAATAAAATTGCATTACAAATTGGTTGGAGCAAGTATAAAAAAACATCTTTAAGAACTTGTTTACTAAACAGTGTTCTAACCTCAAATCCAATCCACGCTGTTTTCGCTAGACGTATTGGCAGAAAAGCAGTTCAGTATTGGGACACGCAAGCTGGTTGTGCGGAGGCCAGCGAGATTGGTCTGCCTCATCTTAAGTCTATGATATAAATAGTCAAGTGATAATTCACTACCCGAACTTTATCACTTCTTAGTTTCGCACACTATTTGCGAATGCAGATGAGACGTATACACTAGTAGTTGTATAANAACAGTGATGAACGTGTTCGTTCATATCTTAATCTTTAAATGACGAGCACTTTTATATTAATAAAATACTTTTACCTGTTTGGATTTAATAAAATTGCATTACAAATTGGTTGGAGCAAGTATAAAAAAACATCTTTAAGAACTTGTTTACTAAACAGTGTTCTAACCTCAAATCCAATCCACGCTGTTTTCGCTAGACGTATTGGCAGAAAAGCAGTTCAGTGTTGGGACACTGTGATTGGTTGTGCGGAGACCAGCGAGATCGGTCTACCTCATCTTTAGTCTATGATATAAATAGCCAAGTGATAATTCATCAACCGAACTTTATCACTTCTTAGTTTCGCACACTATTTGCGAATGCAGATGAGACGTATACACTAGTAGTTGTATAATGTATGTTCAAACACAGGATCGTGACAGGGTGTCATGCCGCAGAAACCTCATGCTCTTGCATTCCACCACCATTTTTCCCGTTTTTCCCTCGAAATGTCCCAAATTTTCCTAAAAATTTCCCTAATTTCCCAAAATTTTTTCAAAAATATTATTTTTCAAAATTTTTTTTAACTATCCCACAATGTGGCTAAATGACTCATTTTTGGGCAATGAGGAGATGAGGATTCATGAGGGGTTTTCCCAAATGCGAAATAAACTTCACGTTCTCGCATTCACAGGGGTGCCGCAGTGACGCAACAGATAGATGACAATCATAGCATAGCGGCCATATTTGTTTTGACAGTTAGAGTTATAATATGAACACTCGTGTTTTTTTTTCTAAGAAAATGGAAAGGCATTTATTCAAATGAATTAAACACTTGTGTTTAATAGCACAAATAATAATAATGTGTACAATATCTCTGGTTTATTATTAATATTAAGTAGTTATTCATATTCTACACCGTGAGATCTATATTTTCTCAGGTGATGCATGTGTATAACTTGTAAGTATTNAGCATGATGGATATTGAATAATATGTGTTGGCGTATAACTTGTAAGTATTTTATATGCAATTTTTAAATATCTTTGCTGTATATATTCTACACCGTGAGATCTATATTTTCTCAGGTGATGCATGTGTATAACTTGTAAGTATTCATATTAAGTAGTTATATATATATATATTCCACCGTGAGATCTATATTTTCTCAGGTGTGCAAAATAATAATATGTTCTGATCACAAGTTACATCACTTACCAGTTGCTGCTGTAACGTACTCCCGTTTACCATTTGCATGGAATAACCACGCAGACGGGTCCGGACTTGTAACCGGCAGTTCACTATTCCTACAACACTATCAATACATATAAATAAATATATATATATTGGTAACGTCATATGTAAAGTGAACAGGTAGGTTGCGAAGCAGCAGGGCGACGACAATTGAAGCGAATGCTTCAGCAACGGGAAAAAACAAAAAAATACGGACGGACACTAAAGTATGATATCAACGACACGGTGTGTGATGCCAGCACACAGTGCGATGGTAGGATGCGGAGAGTAGCCAAATGAACGGTGATAATTGCAGTAGTATGGTTGCAAAGCACACATGACAAATAAAGTAGAATGCTATAAACATAAAGGGGGAAGACAAGCATTTGCCGACGATGACTCTAAACACATGACAAAAGTGTCCCAGTTCTGGTTTCAACACAACTCATCTGTANGAAAACCACACATGACAAATAACGTAGAATGCTATAAACAGAAAAGGGGAAGGCAAGCATTCGCCGACGATGACTCTACACATATGACAAGAGTGTCCCAGCTCTGGTTTAAACACAACTCTTCTGTATCCGATAAAGCAACTCGTGTACATGTTCACGCCTTCCGGCAGAAATGCCACACAGTTGCGTATGTTAAACATGTTGTTAGTTCTCTTCTCAACGAAACACTACTGCAGCTCTGTATGTCGCTCTTCTTATATCGCAGCCAGGTACACACCTCACACGTTGACGGCGAACGCATTGTATTCCACGTAATTTTACCTCTGTTCATGTAGGTTGTATGACGGTCGCCGGTACAGCACTCGGTCCAGCGNCACGTAATTTTACCTCTGTTCATGTAGGTTGTATGACGGTCGCCGGTACAGCACTCGGTCCAGCGGGTAATTACACTACCAGTGTTGGCATTACAAAGTTCATACGCAATCGTACGAGTAAACCACACCTGACGGTACTCTTCGCCTGATTTCTTAGTACTGAGTGAGCAAGGCAGCTTCATTCCACGGTCTAAGGTGATATACGGCACATGTAATTACATTACACGGTACTGAGAGAAAACTATTATCATTGGTACGGCATGCCCAGTGTTCAAGGCCGTTACAAGNATTACATTACACGGTACTGAGAGAAAACTATTATCATTGGTACGGCATGCCCAGTGTTCAAGGCCGTTACAAGATTTTACCTGCGACGGTTGGCCGGGCGGTTTGAAATGAACACGTCTGTACCCTACAGCAACATCGCCCTCATACGTAACTAGTGGGTTGAAGTACATGTTACGCACGTAATAAACTATGTTGGCAATTACGAAAATTCTACGATATGCATTCACCTCCCATTGTCCCTAGACTTGATGCCGCCGTAGCTGAATCGTACTGTTGCAGCATTAAGGCTGACCATGTTGTAATCTGATATGAGTTGGGCGTAGCGTGTAGGCAGCCGGATAAGCATTTCATCGTCTAACATACATGTTGTACATTTACCGTATGCTGACTCCGTGCGGTGAAAATCTGATGCCATGTATACCTTGCCGATGACGAGCTCTGACAGCGGTATATACCGGACGGACCCGTTCAGCTTGGCGATTATACCTTCCATGATGAGCTGTGGATAAGTACTAAAGTTCTTTGCCCCGATAGATGGGCTATTTATAATGGCCGGTGGTGGTGTTTTTTCACCTTCGGTATAGTCCGACAAATGCCATGACTTAATCAACAACACATTAAGACAAGGGCATACAAGGTTACGCATACACGCATCACATATATGTTCTAACAGGCCTGTATATTTCTCTCTCAACCTTCTAAACGACGGGCACCCACACTCGTTTCATAGATAGCAGATTTTTATTTTAGTAGTGCAATAATTGCTTAAATGCCGCTTCTGCTCCGGTCCGGCCACAAAGACTGTACCATTCTTACTTAGCACAGCGTCAAGTACATCGCATGCTTTCTCGTATTCCAAATCGCCCTCACTCCAATTGAGGCAGTGGTATCGTTTTTCCAACCAAATGTTCGTTACTTTGCTTGTCACATCAAGCAGCACACGCCATGGACACGGCGGTCTGAATGTATACTATGCCGCCGTCATCGTACACTATACAAATACGTTTAATAATAAAACCCTGCTGCGAGACGCATCCCTGAATGTTTGCATACATTATGCCGGTTGTAGAGAGAATGTACTATAGTTGTAATCTACGTCAGTATTTACTACTCTGTCGCGCACGTTATACGTGACCAGTCTATCGTGAAGTATTAAGGCGCAGGCCTGGGTGAAGGCCGGGAAATCCCCCGAAGCATTTATTTCAATCCTACAGTATACAACATCAGATTTTAAGCGGTCGTCTTCTTTGCTAACGTCAAACACTAGTAGTGGGGCCGTGTTCATGAACTTGTGCGGTTCGAGAGTGGGGGCTTGCGTTTCACTATAGTACGTACGCTGGAAATCTGCGTACATTTGGTACGGTACCATATACGCACCGTTCGCGAAATCGATATTTAAATCACCATATGGGTATGCCTCAGAGTTTAGGTAAACCTTAACGTTCTTAATATTTACGTGGTCGTATGTCGAACAGTCCTTATTAATTACGTTCCGTTTACCTGACTGAAATGCTACAATTATATATCTTGGTTTCTCACTTGTAAAATCAGTTTTCACGTTCTAATTTACGCTTACAGCGCTCTGTACGTTAGGATACGTTTCTAAACTCCAAGTACGCATTGAATGTAGTGATTTTTCGAAGCACAATTTTCTATACCCAAGAAGCTCGAAAATCAAACCACCTTAAATAAGTGGGGTTAAAAAAAAAAAAAGGAAAAATTTGCGTCAACTGGAAAGCCAATCAGATTTTGTTTTCGTTTACAAGTGAGTTACATCGAAAAGTTGATCTCATGCAGGAATTTCTGCTCGAGGAAAGAGTAGACTTCGTCGATGTTTCCCAGAGGTCGACTGTCTCTACGTGTTTCATGCTAACAGTTTTGTGAATCATTTGATGTAACAGGTAAATAAACGTATTGTTACGCGCTCGCTGCTTTGTCCCACGTGAGCGAGTGGATTTGTTTTTCTAACCTACTCCAAAACTAAGTGTTAGGTGTGAGCACGCGGTAGGGACGGGAGTCAAGCGCGTCTCAGGGGTAGGCCCCATACGCCTACAAGGGAAGGAATTCATGCGAGGAGACATGCATCGCGGCAGCGAGGGATTGGGTTGCCATGGCCACAATTCGGCCATGACGACCTCCCTGAGTGTACTTATAGCCAGGGCCAGTGACTTTTCGCGTAAAAATCGGAGCACACAGTAGACTTCAATACTATATACACACCTCAGCCGTTGTTATACTTCCATTGGCTGCTGGTGCCGTGTCTGTCTTTAACCAAGCCACTCAGGGCTAAGTAACTCCGACACTGAACCTTCGTGATTCGTGCGCAAACGGTTAACACGGGTCAGAACATTTTTTTTAGCCAATCAAAGAATCTGGGAAACCCTACAGTGCTTTGGACTGTATCTTGTCTCGAAATTTTTTCGCGAAATGTCACTGCCCCTACTTATAGCTAAACTACTATACTAAGAAGATAAAGGGATAAACCAGCATAGACACCGTAAAAGCCCTATCGACAGGAAATAATTAAACATTGTTGTATGCATTAACAGAAAATGCTACAGAAGACAGATAGGTAGAAACCATGCTCTTTATTAGTGGTTAGAGAAAATACTAGTAAATAGGAGGCAAGAGCGAGTGGACGTGTAGGACAGAGAAGTTATGTAATAGCGGTGGCGACTCACAAGGGACGTTTGGAAGGTCAGACGAGCGATAATTCCAGACGCGCATAACTTGTCATGAAAAGCGAGCCGCCACGGTAATAATTTTCCGGTGCGCGCCCCTGACCTTCAGCTGATTGAATTTCCGCGTATATCTGAGGAATTTTCTAGTGGTTTACTGCCCTGGATTCTGTCAGCATGACTCGGGGTGTGTCGAACTTCCCAGGTCAAGGTCAGCAGGGTATATATAGTGCGACGGGCCTCCGAGCCAGGAGTTGTTGAGTGGATGAGTGGCTGGAGTTTCAGCGATATACGACGAGCGAAACGAGTGGCGAGAGAAGTGACCAGCGGGGAGGCACAATCTGTGACTGCGAGTATCGGCGCAGTGGATAGTGCAACTGGCAGGCTGGACTATTGGACTGGATGCGTGAGTGAAAGAAATTACAGATGATGGCAACAGACAGACAGGAAGTGTCTTAATGATGCGTATGAGTTAATTTACTTTAACCAGAGACATTAAGAAGTACGTTAATTAGAGTTAAAATAGACATTAAATATTGCGCTCATAGAGAAATGCATAGTGAAATAGTTGAGATAGATATATTAATGCCGTAAATAATAGCTGTGTCAATAAATTACAACAAAATTAAGTTTTTTTTTTTATTAAGACCTCCAGCCATCACGAACTCGGATACGCCCCTCAGGCATTTTGTAACAGTAATGTATTCATAAAGAAATACGTGACTCTCAATGTTAATTTAATTTCACTCGTATATCAAATGAGCGTAGTTTGGAAAAGAGCCGATAGGTAGCACTCACAATAAAATATTTTTTGAAAGTATAAAACAAAATAATAGACGCTATAAAATTATTCCCTAGAAATTCTAATCACATTATATTTACAAAAGTGGAGTGAAAAAAAAAATTGGCAGCGTGTAGTTTGTTGTTCAATACTTACTTACATCGTAAACTTGGTGCTAAAATAATAACTCACGAACCAGCGTTGTCGTAAACTACGCTTCCATAAAAAAAAAATAAAAATAAAAAATATATATATGCTTACATGTGAACATCCATGGGCTTTGTCCACTCTGTCCGAAATGATCGGCGTAAATGTCAGTCACGCTTTATAGTCTATTCGTAGTACATTAACACTTTTTAAATCAAACCTTTGAAAAAACACCCCTTCTGAAAATTACACCAAATGACAACGCACCGAATTCGTGCTCACTCAGTGATGATAATATTTTCCATGTGAACTATTTCTTACTAGGCGCTATCAACACACATGTTTTCACGCGGTTTTTATTCATATGTATTATAAATAAAATATTATAATTTATAAATGAAATATAAGTGAAACTTCAATTTAACGAAAAATAAAATACTTTTATGCTAGCAGAGGTATAAAACGGTTGTGATACATGGCGTTTTTAGGAAATAACTAAACGCGTCATTCATGGGGTGATTTTCCAAAGGTTTGATTCAAAAAATGTGAAGAAACCGCGAATAGACTATATGTACAGTTGAAAGTGTACGACTAGTACGTTTTAAAGGTGACACCACATGGGGTATTGATGTAGGAATGTCCGGCAAGGAACAAAGAGAAACATGACTGCTTGAAATCCCCGTTTAATTGACATATTCTCGTACAAACTGTATACACTCATGTGAACGGGTACGTATCGTATGTGTTCAAGCTGTTTTCTAACATCCTTCAAAGTGGTCTCCGAGGTTGTCCACGGTCCTTTGGCAGCGATGAGGCAGACGGGAAATACCATCGGCTGCATGAGATCCGTCAATGTGCGCCACCTCTCGTCGAAATGCTGTGATGATGTCTGCCTCATCGCTGGCGACTAACCGTGGACAACCTCGGAGACTACTTTGAATGATGTTAAACAGCTCGCACACGTACGATACGTACCCTTTCAAATGAATGTATACAGTTTGTGGGAAAATATATCAATTAAACAGTGATTTCAAGAAGCAATTTTTGTCTTTGTTCCTTGCCAGGCATTCCTGCATCCATACCCCATGTGGTGTCACCTTTAAAACGAACTTGTACACTTTCAACTGTACAT
>NQII01002706.1:155826-179356 GCA_002778355.1 Clitarchus hookeri | reverse complement strand
CCGGGTGCAATTTAGTTTTTACAGCGATACACTAATAAATAAATTGGGAAAAGACAGTTACAATATTATATGATAGTAAATTAGAATAAACTACTAACATATATAACATACATACATACACGTCACGCCTGTCTCCCAGAGAGGTAGGCAGAGATTATGGACCTCCATTTACCACGATCCTGACATACCTACCTCCTTCGCTTTATCCACATTCACATACATCTCTAATATAACAATATTATATTAGTGGTTTAGAAAATTTCTTTGTATACAACATTAATCGTTTTGCCTTCGACCGCCAGCAAAAAAATATTTCTGTCTACGTATAGTTGTCCGTGTGAAAAACATGCTCCACTCAAATCCACTCCAGCCACATTCAGTGTTTGACCCTGTGCCTTATTTATGGTAATAGCAAAACAAACTCTTATTGGAAATTTGACTCTTTTAAAATTAAAAGGCAAATCCGAGGGAATCATTGGTATTCTAGGTATTAAAACAGTTTCTCCAGTACCGCAGTCAGTAAGAATAGTAACTGCAATGAGATAACTTTTTAAACTTTTTATTTGTAATCGAGTCCCATTGCATAATTTCTGTGGATTTATATTTCACAATAAAATTATGGGAATTCCAACTTTTAAAATCAGTTTGTGTGGTGGCATGCCAGAAGTATTCAATGAATTGATTAATTTTGATAAAGGTTATGTTCTTTATGGTTAGAAAATACAGTGAATTTTAAGTTGTTTTTACTGCGCAATTTAAATTGTAAAAATGCTTATTATTAATTATCTATTAAAGATAGATATATGCTGCCACTGACGTTTTTGTAGATAATTTAATTTTACACAATTCTTTCGCACATGATTTTGTTATATCTTTAAAGGACAGCGTATCTCTTAGGCAGCGTATTCCATGAGAGCGCGCTGGTGGCAAACTTTTTTCCCGACTTTATTCGCTAATGCCGGTAATGCTCAGCTCTTATAAGTGGTAGGACAATTTTTAATACACGCAAACCTCCCTCGATAAATGCGGATCAAAACAGTAAAAACCGCATCCAAATACGTTCAGTGGTTCTCGAGATTAGCATAGTCATACAGACAGACAGACACGCGCCAGGGACTTCCTTTTATACTATGTAGTGATTACTTGCCCAGCATAATACACGACTCAACAATAATATTGTTGCGTGCATATTAAAGTCATGGAAGCCTAGAACCATCTTATAATCACACTAAAGATAAAATGTATTTAGTTAAGTTCGCGACGAAATGAATTGACTAATACACAACAAACTATTTGCCATGATTTTAGAGGGATGCAAACTATTTCTACTTACAAAAGTCACGTAGGAGAATACGTAAAACATAAAGACGGCTTAATTTGTTGGCAACATTACACGCCACAAAATGCTAAATTTTACAGGGAATGTCGAACGCATTCAAGAATAACACTTTGATAAGAGTTTGCTTCGCTTTTTTCTTAATTTCGTCAGTAACATCGCATAGTCTCATTAGCTGTTTTAATGTCCCTCATTCCGTACCTCGAAGGCTGGCACGCAGCCCATTGTCCAACTTTACTCACTAATCATCCGCATTGTTTCTCATACTGCACTGGCCGCTTAGAGGAGTGCTGCTCCGAGTTCCGCGTTAATTGCAGTATTTTCCATTTTAAAAGTTCCAGCGACGTATTTATGCTAATGGCAATCACGCCAAGACTCCGAAACTTGAATAGAAATGCCGATTCTGCGGTACGTGTTCACGCTGATCGAGCGTGTTTGTTCGTAGAGTAACATTTCTGACTCGTGTTAGCAAGGTCGCTTGTTCGATATCGATCGAATACACCCGTACTAATTTTCTTAAGTGCATTTTCATCCTCACTTCACGTATATGCTGCAGAAGTGAATTAACGTCAGTTAATCTTGTTTGGTCTAGAGTCGATTATCGCCTCAAATAATTTGGCCCAAAATTATTCGGATTAAAGTCACATGGCAGATGCTAGAATCTTTACGTCGCCCAACCACGGTGTTGTGAATAGCTGTTTTGTCGTGGGTATTACTGCATTTTAAGTCACGAATTTTAGCTGCCATTCAAGCTCAACAACAATATCATAAGCCTTGCAAACGCATATGACTCTGAGCCGAATGACTTTCGAAACGGTTTAAGACGAACTGGATTTAGGCCAAGTGATGCACACCCTCCCTACATATTGGAAAATAACAATAATCAATAAAACAAGAAGTTAACCGATATAACCAATGAGCCTACTTTTCTCTACATCAATGCAAATCATTATGATGACAGAGATGGAACCAGATACATATGAAACACAAGTGAGGCAAATTTCAAATACACACGTACCTCGCCTGAGACTCAAACCCAGAAACTTCGTACCTTAAGCTAGTGTGCAACTGCATCACGGTTCGTTACGGAGGTAGGATTCGGAGCATCAACTTCGGTTGTAATCAGTCTAGTCTTACGGCAGATAGGTTTTACTAACCTGAAATATTTACAGGGCCATCATTTTGAAAATAAGTGCCTGAGCCACTTAAAGCATGTAAGGTTGCATGGCCTACCGTAGCATTACTTGTGTGAAAAATATGGTGGAAATCGGTGGATTGGTTCCCGACACGATATCTTACAAAAAAAAACCTATACAAATGATGGCCTGTATGTGAATATATGCTGCTTCAAATAGAAACTGTGTGCATACAAAGATTGGTTGAAATTGGTTAAATTGTTTAATTGATATGGAAAATGTTTTGAAATTATTTACATCGCCGGNTATGATGACAGAGATGGAACCAGATACATATGAAACACAAGTGAGGCAAATTTCAAATACACACGTACCTCGCCTGGGACTCAAACTCAGAAACTTCGTACCTTAAGCTAGTGTGCAACTGCATCACGGTTCGTTACGGAGGTAGGATTCGGAGCATGAACTTCGGTTGTAATCAGTCTAGTCTTACGGCAGATGGGTTTTACTAACCTGAAATATTTACAGGGCCATCATTTTGAAAACAAGTGCCTGAGCCACTTAAAGCATGTAAGGTTACATGGTCTACCGTAGCGTTACTTGTGTGAAAAATATGGTGGAAATCGGTGGATTGGTTCCCGACACGCTATCTTACAAAAAAAAAACCTATAAAAATGATGGCCTGTATATGAATATATACTGCTTCAAATAGATACTGTCTGANGCTGCTTCAAATAGAAACTGTGTGCATACAAAGATTGGTTGAAATTGGTTAAATTGTTTAATTGATATGGAAAATGTTTTGAAATTATTTACATCGCCGGCACTACGAAAATGAGTTTCCGTCCCACTTAAATTATGAAAGTTTACATGGCCTACTGGAGCACTTCTTGTGTGCAGGATTTGGTATGAAAAGTTTATCAGTTCACGAAATACGGCACACATGGAATGTTCCATTATCTCAGGCAAAAGGGGTTTTCTACTGTCATATTTGATGCTTCTTATTGATACTGCCTGCATAAAAAGTTTGGTTCGATTCTGTTAAATTAATAAATAGATGTACGATACTGTAACGTCGATTATTCGCTCGCTCGTGTTGAGTTATTTTTAATATAATTAAAAGAGACAGACCATTTAATCTTTTAAACGTTCAGTAATTGTTTTATCAGCGGCAGGGAGCCAGTTTGTAAGCCGACCAAAGCCAGGCTTCACTCCTCGCTAGGGGTGTAGCATGTTCTATGAAGGGTGTAGCATGTTCTATGAAGGGTGTAGCATGTTCTATGAAGGTTGTAGCATGTTCTATGAAGGTTGTAGCATGTTCTATGAAGGTTGTAGCATGTTCTATGAAGGTTGTAGCATGTTCTATGAAGGTCGTAGCATGTTCTATGAAGGTCGTAGCTGCGTAAGGTTTGTCAACAAAGTTTTTGGCTTGCTTTTGGGAAGTAAGTTGTTCGTTAAAAATAAGTGGAAAATTAATTTGTGGGATAAGAAGATAGTATACTAATTTCGGTTCCATATAATTTATTTGAAGCAAGGGGACTATTAATTCGAAATTACATAAGTGAATACCACATTTTTTTAGTGACTAGCCATGGCGGAATAAAAACCAATTTGGTGCAGTTATTTTGAAATTAAATTTACAATCAAGGAATTCTGTTAACTCCTTTTATACCAATAAAATAAACAAATTACTACAGTGACGCCCAACGTGGGGCTCGAACCCACGACCCTGAGATTAAGAGTCTCATGCTCTACCGACTGAGCTAGCCGGGCAACACGTTGATATATAATTGCCTGCTTGATTACTTTTAACTAATTGCTTACGTTTAGGGGGAAAGAAAGTGAATATCCTGTATCTTTTTAATGTCGATTGGATATGTATTTTGAAGTTAGTATAGTTTTAACCATCGAGCGTTTGCAGTAAATTGACATTGCTTTAAAACGATGCTATGTGATCATATAAAGAATTATGTCAAATTTTCCGTGAAAATTTAGGGAGATTTGCGTGCTGAACTCCTGAGAGAGAAGTTTTTTTTTTCCGAGTCGCCAAATTTCTCTTGAGAGCCACTTGACAATGATGTACGAACGTTCGCGGCACATGACTTCCTCTGTGTCAGATGAGGAATTTATATCGATGGTGCTAAACCAAATTCCTCGTCGTTTTACAATATGCGTGCCTCGATGCACTCGCATGAGGTAATTCTTCTCAAGTTACATGCGAGAAAAAATCCGCCACAGATAATCATCAGCCATATCATACATCTACGTATAAGGTATAGGGTCGGAACATCTGGAGAACAAACAAACGTCTCCATGAACATAACCGACGCTAGAGCAATTACAGAGCGCGTGACAAAACGGGTTTAGTTCCCTATTGGAGGCGAAAGAAGCGATGCAACGGCGCTGAATGTAATNGGGGGGGGGGGGCCGTAAAATTCTACACTGACGACCTTGCGACACCATGAATCGTCATCCTTATCAATATCATAGTTCACATTAAAAATAATACGATACACTTTATGTGAATAGTAAGATCTTCTGTTGCGATATTGTCTTCGTGGCATGTTGGACGATATCCCTAAGGAAGTTCACTCGTTCTAGTAAAGGTATAAATACAAATTCAGGTATATTCTTTTCGAGTGCTAAAGACTTTCCAGATTATAGTGCAAAGAAAGATTATATGTCAGAGCTTGGTGTGTACTTTGCTTATAGATGTTAACGGGTGTTTTCACTGTCATTTTTAGGTATAAACATTCCGGTACAAAACATTAAAAAAAGTAATGGGGACATGCATCAAACCTTTATTATTATTACGTCATGAAATGGTAGGGTCTCCGCTGAAAGTCTCATAGAGGCGCGTTATTGACGGCAAGACTGCACGCCAGTTCAGTGGTTTGCGCGAAGAGGCGATGAGCGTTGATGCGCATGTCTCGGTCGCCCCTAGCGCTCACGCTCAGATGTGCAAAATTCCTTCAACCAGGCTGCCACCTTAAATATGGGCCACGATCTTATGCTGAAACAGACACACTGGGTAACTTTACAGATTCGCGTTATTGTGTGGCACTCTAAAATCACAGCGATAGCTTCCCCACCTCTATTTCTATAACGAGCTCACTGTGAGAATTGCCGTAAAAGAGGCAGAGGTGCTGAGGAAACATATCGACTCGACTCGGGCTCTCTGAGCCTTCAATCAGTCCGGAAGTGAAAAGAGTGCCTACTATACATTGCCAAGGAAGATTTTGAGGTTCTGCACAATGTGTTTCATACTTAAGCCTATAATTTCCAGTTGCATCACTGGCTGAGCCGAAATAGGCGCTTTAGCTTTTAGTACCCTTTTGTTGTTCGCCATAAGCATTAGTCAGGTATATTCAGAATGCCTACTATGAGTACACTCGTTTCATGAAAGTTTACTCAATGAATATCGTAAGATTTCACATACATGTTTTGGTTTAACGATGTTGTTGATTGGCACAATGACTGGATCCAAAGTGGTCATCTTCTAAAGGAGAAACAATTGTATTTGCGGAGTCCCTCAAGTTTTGCAAAACTACCTGTCGCGATCGTATTCTTCATGGTGCGAGAATTTTCTACCCCGATGTGGGTAAATTCACATGCGAAGACCTAGATGACCGTTTCTACGATGCCATTGTCTTTGAATAATATCGCCATGAATACCACTGTGACAATGTTATTAAAATACCCTGTAAGGGCATACCCGCCGTCGGCTCGATGGTTCGAACCGAGTCTGTCGGGCTATGATTTAATTTGTACGGACAACACAGGTGAGTTATTTGAACCTCGGTTCCCGTCTCACGAGAGCACTTCACTCGCTATTTTAAAATTGAATGCATCTTCAGCACCTCGTTCGTGTCGTATTTTAAGAACCATGAACTACATTTTGAAGTAAAAAATCGGGATGTGTCTGTGCCGGAGACAGGGCCGTGGATTTTACGTTAATATGTCTGCATTAGCTAATGATATTTTCTTTGGTATATGTGAATGAAATGAGAGTAACGAAACTAATACTTGTTTATTGTGCCTTAAATCGACAAATCTAAATGACATGTTTCGTTTGAGATCAAAATTATCACGCTGGCATATCTAGGCTGACCAGATATTTTAATACATGATGTAGGACACTTAACATAAGAAATGAGATTGATTATAAAAGGGTTGTGGTTAACTTTCAAGCATGGCAGCACTGTAAATACAAGCTAATGCGATAGGATAATTGAAAAGCGTATACCCGAAAAGTATCTGGGTGTAAATTAAGATAATTATTACTATTTAATTGTAAGTTAACAGACACTAATATAAATGTTTAATACTTATGCTTATGTGAAATACATTTTTCGCTTGAATGAAAGGGATATATCGAAGTGCTATTTTGTTCAAATCTGTTAATAAAACTCACTGCATGTGTAAATAAAATAAATTTTCAATGTTTATTTATGTTTAAAGACAGGACGTTTCTGAGGACAATTTGTTAAAGGACATTTCATAACTTGATTTGGCATTTCGCATTCCGCAGGACAGCGCTTTAGAAAAAAAGACTGTCCTGCGAAAAGCAGGACTTCGAGCAACCCCAGGCCGCCGAACCCTCATACGCCACCGGATGGCATTTAGTGTTGAGAGACCGGAAGCCGAAACTCCCATAACCCTGACACTTTCTCAAATCATTGGGTTGGCGGCAGGGGCAGTGTAATGTGGGGCTTTGGGCACCGGGCCCTTATTTAGGCGAGTTATTTGGTGTTGCCTATTTTAAATTCAATTACGTTTACGTGTTTTCGGCGAGAGAGTGAAGCTCCCCTCCAGCCTCCCGGCTGGAGTGAATGTTGTGTGCTGTTGTATGTCTATCATGGTGAGCTGTTGTTTGCAAGTGTGCTAATTAATTTCGCATGTAGTGTGTCGGTGAGTCCCTAGTCTCCCGATGTGTCCTATACAGGTCTCCATCGGGGTACGATTAAATTTTTCTCGTTTTGTGACAGTGGAGTAAAAACCCTTATAAATAGATTAGAGTTGGAGGGGCCCCTAACACCAGTCTCTGAACCCAGTACCAATAGGGCCCCTCTTTCCCAAGTCGTATCTTCTTCCCGACCTGCAACAAACTGACAGGTCAGTGCGTTATGATGGGTAATTAATTTAAATTTAAATAAAATTTATATTATATGTTTTTGTATATATATGTTTTTTGTAGGTTTTATGATTTTATGATTTTTGTAATATTATATAATTAAATTAACTAAGTTAAGTTAAGTTAGCCCCCCGACCCCTACCTCGACTGGCATGTGTGTCGCTTGACCTGGAAAACGTGTGGTGGTTGGGGCTATTTCCCACCTGTCACGAGTTCCCACATAACCAGCCTGGGCAGGGCGCCCTAAATGTGTTGTAAGAGTAGTGTAGGTGTTGTCTCTATCGTCTGCGAACGACTGAATGTTGTGAGCAAAACGCTGTGTTTTTATAGATGTGTGGCTCTCCTCGTCGCGCACCAATCAGGTGGCTTCGAGAGAGAATTGTGTTCATTGGTGTATTACTTCTCGTCACTGTCCAATCAGGAAGTTCCGAGATGAGAAGGTGTTAATATCACTTATGTGTTGCTGTATTTAATAAAAACTTATTGTTTTATCAATAGTTAAATAATTAAGTGTGTTGTTGTTACCCTAAAGTATTTATTTAGGTAGAGTGGCGAGTGCTGTAAGGAGTAGCATCTGCTTCTCCTGTAATGTGTTCATTGTTTTCGCCTGTGCGATTGCAGGCGATTGGGCTTCTGCCATTGTGTGGTGTGTTGCGCGACCGAAGGAGAGGAGGCCGATGCCTCCCCTTCGCTGTGCTGCTTACCTGTGTCCATCGAAGTATGCCTAGGAACACCTAAAGCAGTGGTAGCTGACCAGGCTACCTGAGGGGTAGCGAGGCTAGGCCAGAAGAGAAAGTGCTACCTTCCTCAACCACTGCCAGGTTGCAAGTGCAATGTTCTGAGCAAAACCCTGTGTTTTTTATAGATATGTGGCACTCCTCGTCGCACACCAATCAGATGGCTTCGAGAAAAAAAGTGCGTTCATTGGGTGTATTACTTCTCGTCCCTGTCCAATCAGGAATTTCCGAGATGAGAAGGTGTTACTATCGATTATTGTGTTGCTGTGTTTAATTAAAACTTATTGTATTAACATTAATTAATTGTATTGGTGTTCCCCTAAATATTTATTTAGGTAGAGTGGCAAGTGCTGTGAGAAGCAGANGAGTGGCGAGTGCTGTAAGGAGTAGCATCTGCTTCTCCTGTAATGTGTTCATTGTTTTCGCCTGTGCGATTGCAGGCCTAAAGTGTTCTATTAAAGCTACAAAATTTGTTGCTTGCAGAAAAGCGGCCAGTTTGTGCATATCTGCCAACATGGTCGCATTTTCTGTCGTGTTGTTGTCTCTTTTCCTGTTTTGTTGTAATTTTTCTGTCTGCTGTTGTGTATGTGCTTGTTCAGTATATGGGTTTTTGAGTACTGGAANTTTTTTATAGATATGTGGCACTCCTCGTCGCGCACCAATCAGATGGCTTCGAGAAAAAAAGTGCGTTCATTGGGTGTATTACTTCTCGTCCCTGTCCAATCAGGAATTTCCGAGATGAGAAGGTGTTACTATCGATTATTGTGTTGCTGTGTTTAATTAAAACTTATTGTATTAACATTAATTAATTGTATTGGTGTTCCCCTAAATATTTATTTAGGTAGAGTGGCAAGTGCTGTGAGAAGCAGAATCTGCTTCTCCTGTAGTGTATTCATGGCTTTCGCCTGTGCGATTATAGGCCTAAAGTGATCTATTAGGGCTACGAAATGTGTCTCTTGCAGAAAAGCGGCCAGTCCATGCATATCTGCCAACATGGTCGCATTTTCTGTCGTGTTGTTGTCTCTTTTCCTGTTTTGTTGTAATTTTTCTGTCTGCTGTTGTGTATGTGCTTGTTCAGTATATGGGTTTTTGAGTACTGGAAATTCAGTCCCTGACTGGACATTTGTCTGTGTGTTTTCCTGAGGTTCCTGTTGTGTGTCTGATAATGGTTTGGCAGCCTTCGGTGCCATCCATTGTTTTCGTGTTTGTATATGTTTTTTGATGACTTCGCACTGTTTCCACGAAGCCGAACGTCCTTTTTGGTTACAAAGTGTACATTGCCACTTTGTGTTGTCGTGTCTGCCTTTTGTGTGCGGGAGATCACGCAAAGGCAGACTGGCCTAAGTGAGCAATATTTCTGAGTGTGGCCCAGTGCACAGCATCGCCTGCACTGTACCACATCCTCAGGGCGATGTTTGTACATTTCTATACGAACTGGCATATAGAAAAGTGTGGGTAATTTCAATATGTCGTATTCTTTGTGCTTTTGCACTACAGCCCCATAGACTGCAGGTGCATCAGCAGGTGTTTTAAATTTCCAGACGTGGATTGGAGTAAATTAATTTTATTTGAGCCGTTTCACTATTCGATGAGTTTCTAGATCGTGTGGTAGCCCTTTAATGACTATCTTATTCGGTTTTTCAATTCTTTGGGCGTGCGTGTAATATTGTACTTTGAATTTTTCTAAGATCCGACAGAGAGTACGGTAATCCTCCAACCTTACCAGCACCTTCAGGTGTTGTTTGTTGGTTATTGTAATTTTCACGAAATAATCTTGTTTGAAAGTCCGATTTAAAAATCTTATTTTCGAGGTGTCCGGGATACACACTGCAGGCGCAAGTGTAGTTTTATATGTACTGTTTTCTATTATAGCCCTTTTAGGACTGTCATGGCTATCGTCTGATGAGTCTTCTTCAACCAGTGGTGAGAAAACATTTTCTATAGGAAGTTCTACCCGAAGTGGTGTCTGATTGGCTACTGGTTCAGTATGTTTCCTAGTGGGCTTCTGCCATTGTGAGTTGTGCAGTGTAGTGTCCGAAGAAGGAGATTCCGATGCCTCTCCTTCGTTGTACGACTTACCTGACGATGAATCCATCGAGGTCGTGTGCCTAATACTTCTAAGTCAGTGGAAGTTGACCACACTTCCTGAGGGGTAGCGAGGCTAGGCCAGAAGAGGAAGGCTACCTTCCTCAACCACTGCCTGGTTTGTAATGCCGAGTCATCCTAGGCATATCGGAGTCACGAGATGTACTGCCAGGAAATTTTCTCTCACGCCCAAAATTGCCACCAGTCGACGCGGGCCCCCACCCGCACCTCGCGTATGCGCGGTGCCAACTCAAGGCCATACTCGCATCGTATGTTTATACCAGATCGAACCACACCACATTAATTTCAATAGTTTTATTGGTCGTGAAGTTATGAGTGTCGGAATGGAACGTTCTGCAAACATTACATCGCCGTTTCCGTCTTGGTGCCTCCTTTGTCTAAATAATTTCAAAGACTTATTCACGTCAAAAAGTAATTTCGAAATGAACATCCGTGCTAAATTTTTACTCTGAGCGTGTGCATAAAACTGATGGCACAATTAACTTTTGCTTTTTATCTTTGAAGTTTAATGGTAATGGTGAGTTCATGTTATTATGGTGGTGTGATTGGACTGTGTCCATTGCCAACCATGAGACTAAATAAAAAACGCACCCACACACAGAACTCAGCTGAGTTCTGTGTGTGTGTTTCCTTGTCTCAACTTAGAAGAAAGTCATTGGCCGGGTCAAAGCCAAAGTGGTGTAAATACAAATATCTGTGTTGAGAAAAAATAGACGCTTGCTACCTTCTCCTAGGTTGCCATAATTATGTCCTGGCACCTGCTGGCCATAGAGTGGAATTGAGGCTAATGTATCAGAACTCAAAACATGGCATTAGTTAGATTTAGTTATAAAGTGACTTATACCACTTTCACATTCACCTGTCCATATGCACACAACTGAGAGTAGGGTTGCCAACTTTTTTCAGATTTACCATAATGCAGGATTTACAACAACCCGTCGCGTCCGCCAGTCATCCGTCCGTCAATCACGTGACCAACAGCCAATCAGAGGTGGCCATTAATTCTACCTGTCCATCCGTCAAAACCTTGGCAGGCTTTAACTTTTGACGTACGGGTGAAATTACAGCCTTCTAAACTTGCACGTTTTGTTACCCGTTCATCCCGAGTTATTTTGAAGGCTGTGTAGTGTGTGCAGTGTTTTTTTTTGCCGTCTTTTGTTTTCGTATGTTCATTTATGTAGCTGAAATTATGTTATATTTTTCTTGAAGATTTGTTGATAATTACTTTTGCAAACGCGAGTTTCTTGTTTTCAATAGTAAAAATAATAAAATCATTCTCAACTTTCACATTTTTTTAACATCATTNTCTAAACTTGCACGTTTTGTTACCCGTTCATCCCGAGTTATTTTGAAGGCTGTGTAGTGTGTGCAGTGTTTTTTTTTTGCCGTCTTTTGTTTTCGTATGTTCATTTATGTAGCTGAAATTATGTTATATTTTTCTTGAAGATTTGTTGATAATTACTTTTGCAAACGCGAGTTTCTTGTTTTCAATAGTAAAAATAATAAAATCATTCTCAACTTTCACATTTTTTTAACATCATTAAATTTTTGTTATGTACGTGTATGAAAATTTTGGGTACTTACAAACACAAGACCGCTAAACAATATTCACTTTTTATGGAAAATATTTTTTCTACTGTTGACACCTAGTGAAAGGATCAAGGAAAACTATTATTTACAACAAAACCGTTTTAATACCATCTGAAATGTGGAAAATTCAGTATCATACACAATTCACATCATTTCTGAACATATATGACAACAAAATATTATTTGCCTATAGAAATATTTATCTTGGTTCTTTTACTTGCGTTCGCCTGCTGAACGTGTCTCTATGTAACGATGTTGATGCGTGCTTGAACTAGCCACTGATAATTTTGTTACCGTCCATCTAAATAGGCAAAAAGCCGTTTCTTTTTTCGTAGAGGTGAATAACACACTTTCCTTTTTAATTTCAAAACTCAACGCATTGACAGCACAACTCGGCGTCAACAAACGGTAGCAACATAAACTGAAAGATAACTGTGCACATCTCGGCAAGCACTACTTCCCCGAACGCTCTTGTTGACAAATGCCCTCTGACGGCATCAATCGTCAACTATCTATCGGCCACAGAGTAAGTGGCTATTGTGCTACGTCAGTAATAACGTGTAAATGGTAAATTACTGATGCTGTATAATGTTTATTAATTCAGGTTTCTAAAAATTCTTCAAATACGGGAAATTTGACGTCCCGTCTAATGGTCATACGGGATAATTCTTTTAGCCCCAGGATATGGGAAATCCCGTACAGAACGTGACGGTTGGCAGCGCTAACCGACTCGTTGCGACGCCACTGGCTGCCAGGTCAACAGCCAAACGCGCCAGGTCCCACCTGCCCCGCGAAGACAAGCAAAAACCCGGCAGTGTAAATACTGCCACCACCCTCCCTCCTCTCACCTTGGCAGGTCCACGAGGAGGAAGGAGGGTCACGACCGGCCACAATGGAGTCGGAATTCCTCCTCCCCCACCCGCTTTCTTACCAGATGACTGCGCCCTCCTTTCGTTTAGGTGTGGCGCGGGCGATAGATCGATCCATCGACCGGACGGACTCGAGAATGTGCCGAGTCATGATCCGCTATCTTATCCCGGCGTTTCGTCGCCTCTAGAGGACCTCTTGGCGCCACGGGAGAGGAGAAATGTTTTCTTGACACCCGCACGGGAAAATTTCACTTACGGGGCCGAGGTTTCGTAGCGGCTAGAGCACTCGCCTCCCACCACCTCCCACCCGGGCTCGATTCCCGGCAGGGTCTTTCCCGGATATTCGCATGCGTAGGAATCGTGCCGGTCGATGCCGCTGGTTTTCTCGGCATCTCCCGTTTCCCTCGCTATTGCATTCCGACGCTGTTTCATATGCATCTAGTTTCGTTCTCGTTTATCTATCAAGACCTCGTTGTTAAAGGGAACCCCTAGTAAAAAAATCTAAGAACACCTCAAGGACACGTATGGCCATAATGAAACATTGCAACGGGTTATCGAAGGCTGGGCTATGTATTGTAGCCTTAACTTAGCCAGTATAAATAAAGTCAAAATAAATAAATAAATGGCAGTAGGATATTAATTATTATAGTCTATTCGCAGTTACTTCAACTTTTTGAATCAAACCTTTGAAAAATCACGTTATGTGACGTGTTTTGTTGTTTCCTAAATATGTCGCGTATCACAAGCGTTTTATACTTGCGTTAACATAAAAGTACATTGTATTCGGTGAAATAAAAATTTTGCTTATATTTTTTTATAAACTACAATATATAATTAATAATTAATATGAATAAAAAAGAGAGAAAATAAGTGTGTCGATAATACCTAGTTAGAAATAGTTCTTATAAAAAATATTATTAAACTGAGTGCGCACGAATGCGGTGCGTTGTCCATTTGGCGTTAATGATCTAGACTTAGTTAAACTTTGTTTGCATGAGGCGGAGGAATAGAGTAAAAGTAGAACTTTAGCCCCGCCTCTCTAATGATCCGTCACCTCTAGCAGATTACTCTCTGCAATAACAACAATGTGTTTGAGGACCAACAGCATAGGGCGGTTTGCCAGAGCGAGCCGGTTTCTGTAACAGTACATTGAGTGGTGCGCGCTGACGTCACAATGGCGAAGCGACTGGCAAGTCGAGACTGCAGCTATGGGTGAAACTTGTATCTAATACTCTTTTGCACGTTGGTACAGTTACTGTTTTGCAATAGATATACGACATATTCTTCTCTTTGATATATTTATATTGCTGTCACGAAAGAGATTTATATAAAATTAAAATCGTCATTAGCTTATGCAAGAAAAAGTTATATGAACATCGCGTTTCAAGCGCATGGAATCATTCCGCAGAACATCCTCCTGGAATTAGCTGAAGATAACTGATAAATATTAGTCAGGCCTAATGAAACAAATATACTCAAAATATATATACACAAATCTGTGGGCCTATAGAGTAACGTCCATGACAACGACGACACACTAAGATAAATCCGCTTTAATGTGTGATTGTGGTTCACACCAACAATAAACTTGCGAATGTCCTGTTTGTACGAGTGTAATGCCGCAAATAATTGCAACACGGATATGGTATTGGAAATACAAACAGTATATTAAATAATGTAAAAACTCTCAGGTATAATTATGTGTTGACAATAAAAAAATTGGGCACGTCTAAAAATAATTGGGCCCCTGTTTCAGGGGCCGTATTTTTTTAAACTATCGGAATAAAATCTCTAGTGGATTGTACCGATACTTCCATTCCGGTAACGAGTGTTGCGATGCCAAAATATGAATTTTTGAGACGATTAGTAACTGTAGAAATAAAATGTATAGTATTTTTGAAGAATCTATTTTACAACTTGGCATAGTTGTATTTCGTCTATCGTCAGCGAAGCTGAACCAATCACGTTAAATCTGCTGTAGTAGTAAAATTTGCTTTAAAATACATTAGTATCTATTTTATTTGTTTGTAGATAATCCGGGATAAGCAATTGCAACTACCTTAAAAAAATAAACTTTCTACAATGGTGACGTAACTATTAACTGATATATTAAAAATAATGAAGTCAGGCATTGGTAATCGACAGGAACTCATATTTTTCATGCAGATTGGTTTCTTACTTAAAATAACTTGTATTGGCATAATTATGCTAATATTTGGCAATAAAATAACTTCGTGAAAGAACGTAAAGAGTTAACTCATATTGCCACTAGATAAAGGTTTTGTATTAATTAAGAATATATTTAAGAAACTTTTATATTTGAATTACTTTATAGTAACTTTATTAACGTAAGAACAGTAAAACGCTTTACCACACTGTAACAAACGATAAAATGCCAATTAAAAAGCAACACTATAACAATTTATATTTTTTTGGTGTAAATGTACCATTACAAAATTTTTGCTCACATTCCTGCTATGGCTTTAAACGAAAAAATATTTTTCATTAATATTTGCACGTCTAAAACAAATTTATTACGTTTTGATTCAGAGTACTGACCACGTTTCACAACTACAGCTTTTCTTGCAAAATGGATTTCGTTAAATAATTTATGTTTCAACATTTTCATATAATATTTCACATGATATTTTTAGCAATTCTATGAGTTTTCGCCTACCAACTGAACTTTGTTTACCCGATTTTTTCATAGATATGTAAACGCCTTGATAATTTTATATTTGGTAACAGTTTTACTCTCATTTGTTAATTATATTTGTATTAAACCACGCGCGAGTGTATTTTCAAGTTTCCTGCATCATACAAAGTATTATAGACAAATCTGTAGAGGAATGGCGATTCCGGCAGCTGCCTAGCTGTCGGATTCATTTTGACACTTAATGGATCGATTGCGGTATACAATTCCGTTATCGAGTGTTCAAAAATTGACTCTAGGCATTCCAATGGCGGAATGACGTCTTTCCTCTAGAGGAATAATTCTGATAGTTTCAATAATTGGGCCCCAGGTTGGGTTAAACCGCGGTCCGAAACTAGCAATAAATGGCACACGGGCTACCCTAGACTCGGGGGAGCACTGCGCCGCAGTGACGTCACGTGCCACCCTCCGGAGTACCCTTACTCGAAACAGGCGAGAAGGCCCAACCTTCTCCCCTCGTGGTCCTGGGTTAGCAGTACTCCGCCCATGTTTATGACAACACACATGCCGGTAGGGAAGATAGGCACATTGGAAAAGCCAATAATACATTTTTGTAAACCTTTCACTATTGATTACATAGGTTAGGAGCAGTAAAGATTCGCTATTTTTACTTGTATATAAAATTATAACAATAATAATGTACATTTGTTTATATCCACCGATTGAGGTGTTTGCCGAAATTCTAATGTGTCAAACGGCAAGTAAAGTTGCTATTGAGCAGACAGGAACGAATGCGAATGCGTTTTCATTCGACAATGAAACTTATATTGGCAGTGTTTATTTCCGGGAAATTGACCAAGAATCCTGTTATTTTTCACGAAGTTAGTGCATAAGGTTTGCACCAAATATCTTGTTCCGTAATGATATAATTTTAGCAAAAGAAATTTTTGTATTTAGAAATGTGGGGAAAATGTTTTTAAAAACATCGAACGGGTTTTTTTAGTCTAATTATCTGCTGATACAGTAGCACTTCTAACGTTTTGTTAATACGAATTAGGTAATATTTTGATACGAATATTACATAAAATTTTCCGCAAAACATTTCGTAGCAACGAATAATTTTGTTTGATGGACTGTANAAGCCAATAATACATTAAGTGACGATAGCGCCCTACTGGACAAAATCGTGCACAAAAAAATATTCATTAATGTAACCTGCAAGTGTTAAACTTTAAATTGCCAGGGATATTTACCGAGAAACCTATGTTACTTGTGTTAGCTTGAACCTACAAATACAAACCGCCATATTTTAAATCTGTAAATGTAAGTGTTAAATAGCATTATAATAA
Organism: Clitarchus hookeri; assembly: GCA_002778355.1. Taxonomy (NCBI): domain Eukaryota; kingdom Metazoa; phylum Arthropoda; class Insecta; order Phasmatodea; family Phasmatidae; genus Clitarchus; species Clitarchus hookeri. Next base: position 162,446 of record NQII01002706.1, on the reverse strand, counting down.
GGTTCTGAAAAATTTATTACTACAAACTTCTGGAGCTGCATAAAGTGTACGTAACATTTTGTTTTTCTCTGTGCACTATAAATCCTGTACGTTTCATCTTGAAGCATGGCATAAGATTGAGAAATTTTGTTTTCAACACGTATTCGTTCATTACACTCTCATAATTGTGAAATTAGTTGCAAAAATTACACAACACATCCATCTCGCTATGCAGTAACACGATTTACGGGTATACTGCACTCATACCTATAGTAATGCATTTACATATGCAGTATATGTACGCACACACATATGTAGACGTAAATAACTGTACATGCATCAAGTGTTATATTTTCTTCGGACGCAAACATCTGGCCGGTATGTGTAAAAATTTGTGTCTGGCCATTTTAAGACGAAACGATTTGTTTCTGTCAGCATCCATGGCGCGGCGCCTGCAAAGCTACAAGTGTTCAGGAGTTACACTTTTTTTTCCAATTTTGACGACCGTTACTGATGTTTACGACATCTAACAGCAAATAATTTAAAAAAACATAGAATACTGTATACTGCTGATAACAATAGCATTGCAGTTTTCCCTAAAAACTACAGTGTCAAGAAATCAAAATTTATTTTGAAACTGGAAGAACAGACCCCACATATTCCAATAGATACTTCTAACGTGCTGACTTGAGTCGGTTTTTGTCCGACAAGTGGTGAAAAAGTGAACACATTGTGACATCCCAATAAACGAGGTACACCACACGGGGGGCGGCATTGTATCGCATCGTTTAGAAATTGTTGTCGGGAAATTAACGGCGGCAACCCACAGCGATTTTCGTCCGTATTATAGGGAATGTGAAGGAATCCATAAAACTACCTTTGTCTACTGTGAGCACGGCTTCATGTATGGCGTCTGTATTTCCCTTGACTTGCGGCCAAATTTGTTGTTGTTGAGTGTAATTTTTCCGGATTGTTTGGTCTTTCATTTTTTAATAATCTTATGTATGGGTGATATGAAGTCGCCTAGAATAATGATTTTACTGTAGGAGATTCACTGAAAAGAGTCGGATGCGTTTAAAACGGATGGATGAGGACAAATGTTTCACGTGGGTGGGTATCCCTGAAATCACAGTAGAAGGGCCGATAAAAGCAAAACATTAGGCAAAATTTTCTTAATTTAATGGAAAACATTTTTATGAGGTAGGTTGAATCTCGTCTTATTTAGTGCTGAGCCTATACGTAAAGAGAGTAAAAGTGTATAACTGTATAGTATACTTCCTTTCTCTCTTTATACTAACTGCTATCCGGGAGTTTTGTCTGACTGTGTGAATGGATGGAGACAGCATATTTTAATCAGAACTTACGGATGGGCGAAACGTTCCATTATAAACAGCACTTTGTTATTTTTTTGCCCACGTTTAACAATGTTGGCGGAATACACGCGCCGTGTTGTTTTATGAAACACCTGCTTAGGATCTATTTTAATGTGCATATGTAAAATCGGCATTGTCATGGACCTCATCACTTTATTCATGTATTAGTCAAGTTTAGCTGGAAAATTGTATGCCTGTGTATATGTTGCTAACGTGTTTACTCGTATACTTTACACTTGTGATTCGGCGTTGAAATATGGAACTACTTTTCCTAACTCATTCCCAACTCTACAGAGACCATACCAGTCACAATGTGTCTTCTGAAATATAGCGCAGTTAAGGACAGATAATTTTTTTCCAACCATGATCACTTTACCGTAATCACCATCACTTAATCATAAAAAATAAAAACTAACTGCATTAGTTAAATTATTTCCAGTTACATCTGCATTACAAATGTTTTTGTTTCACTTGTTAACTCACTAGTTCTTACTTCATGTACGCATGCCTTGCCCGGTCCTAACTCACGAAGTTCGTAGATTTGTCGGCCATGTTATGAATGACACTGGTGTGCTACTACGATATTGCACGGATAAACTACAATACAACCGGGGTAAGAAATACATACATATCCAACACCAACAGTAAAGCTTCAACTCTTCTCTGTGTGCCTGTGAGTGAATGCACCATTTCCCACGCCCTTTTTTTTATCCATCTCTCTTGTGCACACGCGTGCGCACACAAACACGCAATTTTTTAAATAATTGTGTATAATAATAAGTATTATGTTGTATCTTACCGGTGTTTCTTTAGGATATTTTGGTGTAAGCCACTTCTGTTTTCCTTTTTTCTTGAAGGGAAACCTCGTGCCTTTTTCGACTGGACTCTTCCGGTGTACCCACATCTTTTACTTTCATCGCAAAACCACTGTAGAGCCTGCAATCACTTGATCGCAAAACACCTGGCAGCCATGCACCTGAACCGGACTGCTGAACGAGTAGCGAGACTCGTGCTGGACAGACTAATCAGTGTGCGTAACCCCCATCCAGTCTCTTCCCTCTAGCAACACAGTACAGAAACTTCAAATGCTTGTCCGACAATTTCCGTACAGTCAGGCTGTTCATGCGGACTATTCGACGTATTTTCTTCCAGTGGACAGAAGATTGCAGCTCGAAATGAAAATAACGCGTATTTAGTTTCTCTTTGAACAGAGTATATAGGTATTTGGTCACTTTATACTCTCCAAAATATTTACTTTAGAAGTAAAGAGTAACGTCTATATTCTTACATGAAAAAAGGATACTTGAAATTATTTTTAATGATGGCATATTACAAATAAAAATTTAAAATTTCAGAAAAAAATTTTTTATCAGTTATATAATACGTTTACAATACTTTCATGCTATACTATGGCTTTAATAAAATACGTACATTACTCTATCACATATAATACAATCAATAAAAGAAATACATCTTATTTTTCTTTTAAATTATGATAGCTGCTCTAGTATAGTTTGGTATGCTTTGCATTTGTTGTGGAGTTAGTTGCAGCTCTATGAAGAAACTGAGTTCGAGGAAGACGTACAGAAAATTATATATTTTTTTCATAAATTTCGTGAACGATAAGATGAAAGTTTTATTAATCATTCACATAATATTATTCTTTTTCAATCACATTTTCATCGATTTTACACATAACCATTCCTTTCAAATGCCATTGTATAGACAAGTGTACATACGGTACATTAAAATTTATGTTGTGAGCTGTACCTACATTCTATTGCGTTTTACGCATGACAACCTTCATAATTGTAAGTTTACAGTAATTACAGATTGAAATTTCAGTTTCAAACTGAGATGAGTGAAATTCTTGCGATTTACATAATTGTAGATATTTTTTTGGCTGCATGGAAACAGGCATAATAACATAGACCTACAATGGTCAGTTGCTCATGATCGCATTACTTGCTTCACTGTCATTTTTATAGGCACAGCAAATACTCGTGGCGATAGCCAGACACACAGGAAGACACGCGTCCCCTCCGCCTCTGCTAGTAGGCAGGTGCTCAGTCCTCTTCCAAAGGTTCACAACCCATTACCAGGCCTGTTATAGCGCACATCATCACCTCGCCCTCCCTATACATTCATCTTTCGACATATTCACGTAGTTCCACTTTCTACCACTGCGCTACGAAGGCAGCAGCTTCCTAGGCATATTATAGAATGTTATTTGTATTTCCAAGTTTGTACGGTTATTCGACATGTTATAGTCACTGCGACTGATTTATATGAAATTATACATTATTATCTTTGACTTGGTGCAAAAATAGTTGTATTTGAAATTATTTTTAATTATAAAAATTAATAATCCAGTCAACAGGTGTAATACGTATTTTAATTCATTTTCATAAACTTAACCTTTAGCACACCCATAAAATGTTATGCGAATATTTTCTCACGCAAAATCATAGAAAAAACTGCTTACCTAATTAGATGATGTATTTTTTAGTAAAATCAATTTTGTTATTTATCCAGAGAAGAAATACGCCCATTCTTGTGTAATAAATTGACATTTTCGTTAGTAATTAATTAATTTACCCATCAAAGAGACTTACTGCGGTGACATATTTGATACTGAATAAAATATAAACATTTATATTTCATATGGAACTCAAGCCATATTTTTCTTACGATTTTGGAAGTCTCTACAGTACTTTTTTTAAAAAGTTGTGCATTTACGGTGTTGCTGGTTGCATCACTATAAGGAGATCCACTTTACTTCTACCTTAAACTACAGATGCCACTGTTTACATTTTCCCTCTCTCTCTTATGCAGTAATCGCTACTGCGCGCAAGGCGTGCAGTTTTTCCGTCGTGGTCCTGCACCGCGCAAGCTAGATCTGTAACAGTGGGACTTCATTACACGCGATGAAAGCCCACAGATTGAACTACGCCCGTATGTTTGTACTTTTCTCTTGCCGCTTAAGGAAACTGCACAGGCAAGCTTTAAAAATGCGATATTTAACCATTTTCACGGATCCCCCCCCCTCCAATGAATATTATTAATATCTAAAAGTAATAACGTAGAGGCATATATAATTGGGGAGGGGAGGGGTTAACCTTTTCTGGCAAAAAGTCGTATTTCCAGAACATGTATATACAGAGATACACGCGCAAACGACGATTTCACAGAAAATGTGTCACTGTGGACTCCTCTTAAGAGCAAACCGTATGAAGAATTTAAATACTTTATTCTGAGAAGTTATATAACTCTCCTATTAAGTGTCACAGCCGCAGTGCCAGACGTACATATTTTGCATCGAAAATCGCGCTCCAGAATTCCCCAAGCAAAAAAAAAAAAATGCGTTCCGCCAAAACTGGACGCCGAGACGAGGCAAGCTATCACACGCGCAGCATAATTTCTCTTGCATTCGCAGATCACTCCGCATAACACTGGCGAACGAAACACCCGCGTAGCGAGAGCTTGACTACGAACTGCGTCAAATAAAAGAAATAATAGTAGTGATGGAACCAGGAACAATGACTTTCGCCTTCACCCTTTCCTGTTCCACTTACTAGTATTGAGTATACAGCTCACATTAAAGTGAATTTTTCACAATGTTTACATCTGATGCGAAACTCTGCATGGATTGCAGTGGTGAAATATTACCGCGAGCGTTTCCACATATTCTGTACGGTCTTCTCAATATGTTGCTCCTTCATTTTCCTGTGCTATTTCCTATTTTTTCTCTGAATGACTGAACAAATTGTAACATCTTTTTTTGTCTATCGATGGAAGAACTCATACCAGTGGGCTGGTAACAGCGATTTCAAACAGAGATAGCAGTCAGTATACGCATAGAATATTACTTCGAAGAATTTACGATTTTTGCCTTGCATATTTAGTTAATTTGGTTCAGTCATATGTTTTTTTCTACACAGTGCTAAACATACCTTTCAATCTCAGTGATTGTCGGCAACACGTGAACAAAATATAAACTCTTGCCCTGTTTCAAAACCTACAACCAGAAATATAGCATTTGGTAATTTTAAGGACGCTAGGTTGTTAAATAATCATTATTTTGTATTTATGTGAAACACTGTTCTGAGTTGCAAACATAACATGTGATGACATTTTCCTTAAAACTAAGTTTCATAATTTCCTAACCAAATGTTAAAATTTCGATTTTGTGTTTGATAGCACATAAGTAATAATAATGAACCCAAGCGATTGAAATAATTTACACTGAATATAAAAAGTACCAATTATCTCCAGGATATGTTTATAATTACACGAATATATGGTTTTGCAATTATTTTGAAGAGCGAAATTTGTGCTAACTTTTAATTTCCACCCCTCCGTGAATTTTTGTAAGATAATCTTCATTACCTTCAAATGGATTAAGACAGTGCATTACACTTTTTTTTTTTGCCTTGTATTTTGTGTTCACGGAAACAGCAAACAAGTAATTTTGATATGTGGTTTTTAAATAATGTGATGAATATTAGTTTATATGAAACTTTACATGTAACGTCAGTAAGTTTAAAGATGTTTTGTTGAAATTCCAAGTGACGAATTTTTTTTGCCATCTAGCGTCCTTACGTAGTATAGGAATACTGTATGTAGTTTCATACCTGGCAATACAGAACCTCATCTGGAGTAGAATGCACGCCCTTACGTAGTATAGGAATAATGTATGTAGTTTCATACCTGGCATTCATCTGGAATAGAATGCAGACACAGTCGATGTTTTTACATCAGAGCCATCTGTTACCGCACCATAACCCCGTAGGTAAAAAAAAATAATAATAATAAGTGCGAATGCAGAAACGTACATCTGAAAACGCTCAGCAGAGTTTTCAACTGTTGCAAATCGATTTCTCGTCGTCTGGGAGCCCGACAGGAGGATTTGCGGTCGGCAGAAGCAACACACAGCCGCGGTGCCAATGCATATGAATTTTTTTTCTTTCATTTCTTAAATAATCTCTTCCGAGAAGAACTCAACACGCCGGTCAGGATTTGCGGCCAGTCGGGGGGCACCGTTACGTGCGGGTGATTGGCAATTCCTCCGACATCTTTTCAACCGTTAGATCTCGTTATAGAGGCAGGCGCTTCGGGAGCGCGCGATCGATCCCCTTCTCTATCCCCGACGAGAATCGTTAATCTATGCCGTGGCATCATTTTAACGGACATCGCGTCGCCCGGTCGCCATCACGAGGAAAAATCACCTCAACAGATTTTTGCTATGAGAGCGGGTCGAGCTACCAG
>NQII01002706.1:124077-140949 GCA_002778355.1 Clitarchus hookeri | reverse complement strand
GAAACCACCAAAACACCTCAAACGGGGGCGCGTGTCTCAATTCTGCACCATCTGACGGATCTGAACCAAATTTGTCAGGGATGCACTTCAGTTCCCAATTTAAATACTATGTAGACCAAAATAAGCTCCAGCACCCCCACCCCCTCTACCTAATTGGGTTAAAAAATCATAAAACCCTTAAAATGTGGTCGTGTTTCTCCTATTACCTTTTATTATACCTTGACAACGCCATGTGGTTATGCTAGTTGTTAATATAAAAAATTACTATAAGACTAATAAACTCATAGTACACATTTTACAGCTCTCAAATTTAACGCCTGATGACACAATAAATTATAACTGTTTGGTTATTATGCCTGCTGGTTGGGGCTTATAAAGAGCTCACTTTGCTGCGGATAGCCTATAAATGCAAGGTTATATTGATTTTCGTCTCTTGAGTATTTCTCCAACATTGGCTCAAGAATTGCCAAAAAAAAAAAAAAACTGTAAAATTCAATTCGCGTGTTTCGAAAATGATGTGAGGTTTGTTTATATCAGGTTCTAACCACACAGCTCCCCCCCCCCCTTCCACGGCTGTACTGTGGAGAAGGCACGCGCACTCTACCTCATATTCGCACAAATAGCCCAGTCATATTAGGTAAAAAAAGGGGTCAACCTCGGAATGAAAGATAATAAGCTGTAAATTGGTATAAGCCTTTGTTTTGTCGTTCTTAATGTTGTCTCAAAAGTCACCAATGTTATCGTGTCCGCGTCTTAAGATATTGAAGGTCAAAGGTCATAAAAATCGGTTTTTCGCGAATATCTCGCTTTTTATTGCTTAAATAAGATTTGCACTTATTATAAAAGTTGTAGAATATAAAATTCTCTACAACTTCTGTTTGAACTTTTTTTTCATACGATCAACCGTTTCTGCGGTAGACCGCAAAGAGTGCGCCGCGCACAGTCATATATGGTCTAATGCAAGGTCAAGCGTGAGTTACGGTTATCAGTACGTTGGATAAAGTTAATTATTTACTAAAAAATTATAATTATTAAACAATGCCCATTATTTATGTACTAATTATAAATTATTTATATTGCGTTGTGATTCCATTGATATCTGCTTCGTCACATTATTATTGTAGTGATAGTGACGCAGACCTGTATTGTTTATTCTTGATGATTGTTGAAGAGGTATCACAGTGATCGTTTTCAACTTATTCCAGCCATTTTCTTGAGGCCTTCTCTTATTTGCCGCCGTCGGTCTTACATTCCATAAAGTAATCCTCAAGACTTTCGATAGTCGTGCACGCTAACTTGACATGCTAACTTAACATGGAAGTCTGACCCGCGATCTTTCGCAACCCACTCTCTGACACGACTGAGGCAATGTGTTCCAGTTCATTCAGTTAAAAAAAAATTTAAATTTTTTTTCTGTAATTTGCGTTTTGATTTTTGTAAGTTTTCAATTGTAACACCACTACAGTCATCTGTTCAGCATGCAATGCTATCTCTTGTGCGACACGATTTGGTTGATGCCAGATAAATGTGTCGTAATTATTTTAATAATGAAAACCCTGGAATTATTTAAATGAAATGTTTATCTTCACAAAACCACGCTTAAAGCACTATTTAACGTTTGACATTATTATTGTATAAAATATATTAGCTTCTTCTTTCTTCAATGTGCAGAATTGCCTTTTGCATACCACGCAGGGACCTCGGTAAGGTGAATCAGATTCCCAGAGAAAACAGGCCGGCGTTTTTCCATGTGAAACACGCGGCGGACGTTGTTGTTAGCAGGTGGGTTTTCTCGGTGTGCTTCAGTTTCCTACATTACTGCATTCTTTCGCGTTGCTTGCTGTGACAAAATATTTACAAAATTGCATTTCCTGTCAGTATACTACTTATAGTTCTATACTTTTTCTCTTAAAATATTGCATAAACACATATATTTTACACTTTTAAAATATGAAGCTGTTAGCACATAATTTTTTGTATATGTGACCTCCACATCTTTTAGTAAGTGCGACATATATTTTGATTATTATTCTATTGAAATTATTTATAGGTAATGGGCGATTCCGCTGTAGACGATTCTGGACATCAATTTCTAAATCACAGTATTTGTTACTTTTTTTTATGCCAATACACAGAAGAAGATCTAAATTTAGTAATAACATTACTTTTTTTGGACCTAAGTTCATAATAAAATTTTTGCTGCGCTTAGAAACATTTACATTTGAATGTTTGGTACAAACTGAAAATCGGTATCTTGCAACACTCGCGCGAAACAGCTGTTACCGACAGTTTGAGGTTATATTTTACCGGTTAATCTTGTAGTGACAACATTCGTTCATTTGTTCATGCAAAATCATGAAAGTACCTGGTATTCCTTTTTATACATTATTGACTACAAGAAGCTATTGTTAGCTCGTTGCACCCGCGATATAAAAGATATGAAAGTTTGGTTTTCTAACAGAAATAAAGTGCTAACGTTTTGAAACTTTGTAAAAGTAAGAATAAATCAAAGGAAAACTTAAATTAATGGTAATTAAGAGTATGTTGTAAGTTGAATTGAAAAAAAAAAACGTTGACTCAAATTGGTTGCACGCGCGATCGCGATATTAGGATCGCGGGTGCAACATTCTTGACTCCTAACATTATGGTGATTTAATTGATTTAGTAAGCCTTGGATAATAATATTATGCTGTGTATAATCAGTGATTTATATTTGATAGGTATTTATGTTAATATTTAACTCTTTTTTATAGGAAGATCGGCGAAAATGACAGAAGAACAACGGAAAGAGACTGCTTCACAGAAATATAGGAGAAAACTGAAAGAAAATGCTGAACTTCAAGCAGACCATCTCCGTCGAGAAAGGGCTTGTGATTCGAAACGGAGAGAAGTAATGAAAAGGAAAATGGAGGCAGATGAATATTTGAAAATACTGGCCAGAATCAGATCAAGAGAAAGAATGCAGGCGATAATAAAACGTCGTAAAGAAGAACAAATACAAAGAACATGCGCTAGATACAGCAATCCTCGCACATTGGGAAAGGCAGTGGCAAAAGTGAAGCGTAATCTGCCTGCTAGTCCCACTAAAGCAGTTGAAGTTGTAAAAAAAATAGCTGCTGAATTCCAAGTTGCTGTATCTGACAAAAATTATTCCGCTAAAGCAATGCCTCGGAAACTTACGGATCAAGTCAAAAAACAGATATGTGATTTCTATGACAGGGACGATATTAGCAGACAAATGCCTGGGATGAAAGATGTGAAATCGATCAAGTAAAAAACGGGAACGAAGTTGAGAATGCAGAAGAGAACAATGATTATGAGCGCCCGTGAAGCCTACGAACTCTTTAAAACAATTTACCCTGAAACATCTGTTGGTAAGACTTTTTTTATAAAGAGAGACCTGCTCACGTTCTGTCTATCAACGATACTCCTCATAATGTTTGCGTATGTACAACACACTCAAACTACATTAATCTTCTTCTCGTTATTTCGAAACATGCGACAGTTCCGAAAACGCACCGAGAGCTGCTGAACCAGGTATCGTGTAGTGTTAATAATGAAGATTGCATGTCCAACAGTTGCGATGTATGCGAAGAATCAAACATTTGGGATATTACCCTAGATTCAAATCCCAGTGTTAATTGGAAGGTCTGGATTGTTCAGCATCAGAGGCCAAAACAGATCGTAGTTTGCAAACCTTTCGATGAAGTGCTAGATGAACTACGTGACAGCACTGCTAAATTGAAGCTGCATTTTTGTTAAAAATGTTAAGTCCGAGTACTTTCAAAATGCAAAACAAGACTTGACCAGCGAGAAAGCCATTGTACAAATAGACTTTGCTGAGAACTATGGGCTGATCAGTCAAGACGAAGTACAATCAGCACATTGGTCTCATGGGCAAGTCACGCTTTTCACGTGCTGTATTTGGACTACCGACAAACTCTATTCAGTGATTATAGTAAGTGATGAATTAAGCCACAGTAAATACACTTTGCATCTCTTTTTGCAGAAAATTTTTCAATACATTAAGTCGATCAATGATAATATTACATCTATATACGTCTTCAGCGATAATTGCGTGGCTCAATTCAAGAATCTGTATGTAATAGCAAGCATTAATGCACTCAAAACAGAACAAGGATTCACTCACCTCGAATGTAAATTTTTGCTGCCTCACATGGCAAAGGTGCCGTCGATGGAATCGGGGGAAGTGTCAAAAGATCAGTGTGGATCGCTGTTAATTCCCGGAGAGCTATCGTTAACAGTGCCCAAGAATTCTGTTACCTGGCACGCAGTCTCTCTACAAACATTTTCTTTATGTTCGTATCAAAAGAACAAGTTGAAGAAGGGAAGGCCATGTTAGATAATAAATGGGAAGGGCTGAAAAATATGCCAGGCATTCAATCAAAACATGTCTTCCAATATAAAGAGGGCGACAGCATTTCTGTGGCGCGAACCTCTCAGTCTCATCTCAAGAGCACGTTGGTTTTGAAAATTGCCACCGAAACAGAAAGTGATTGGGACGATGAAGATTTGGAACCTCTTTCACGTTCGGTACACAAAGGAACTCTTGATGTATCTTTGCCGTCAGTATCGGATCAGAGAAAATCCGTCATACCATGTAGGAAAAAATTCCTCGGTTCCGATGTTTACAGCGACTCAGATGATGAATATTTATATGATGAATCTTTGACAACGTCTCTTGAACCGTCAAAGTTACCAGTAGAAGCATCCCCTGAAACTGGTGCTTTAATAACTGCTGTTTCATCAAAATATATTTGCGCTGGTTTGTACGTGCTCGTACAGCTGCTCTGCAAGTCCATGCAGGGTTGTGCCAGAGCGATGTAGATGAAGATGGAGAAGTTAGAGTACAATTTGTGAAGACAATTGATGGTAAACGTTTCATTGAAATCTTGAATGACATAGTAGACGTTCAATTTGAAGACATTATCGCAAAATTGGAAGCACCAGAGAAAAAGATTGATGGCAATAATATATTAATAGAATTTTAGGCAAATATTGACGTATTTTAAAACAAATAATTAACTTAAATGACAAATGAGTGTACTAATTAGTAATATACTTGGTTTGGTCTCTTATTTTGTTCATATTATGCTTATAATGACGTTTATATTCACTTAAGTAAGACGCGTTGCACCCGCGATAATTTGACGTTGCACCCGCGATAATTTGACGTTGCACCCGCGATGGCTTCAAAAGTGAATCATTCATTGTTTATTTTTGTTTTCTATATATTTTTTAATTACTTTGGTCAATAGATTTATCGTCTTTCATAATATAAAGGCATAATACAATAAATGTTTCACAATTAACAGACTTTTGTGTTTTTGTACTATGATCTGGAAAGGTGAGCCAATTTTGTTGCACCTGCGATAGCACTTTAAACCTCCCTCGTGACTATTAATATATTTAATTAAAATTCTTATAAACAAATCAAAAGAGAACAGGTTAAAATGTAGCCTTTCAAAGAATAATTTCATTAAAAATGTTTTTTATTTTAATAGTAAAAAACTATAAATGCGTCTAAATGTTGCACCCGCGATAATGGGATCGCCCTAATGTTGCAGCAGCCATGACTATTTCTCTGAATACCAGCGCTAAAATAAATATAAATACACGCTGGTGACTTCGTGCACATTATCTGCCAACAACTGAAAGTTAAAATTGTGGTTTAATGTGTGTTCTACAATTGTTTGAAATGTAGAACTTACTTCAGCAAATAAATGACTAAACTAGGTACATGTTGTCGGTAGACTATCTATAATTCTGTACCTAACTCCGTAGTTAATAATCTACTCCAGCTACGACGAAATTTTATTCACGGAACTCTTTAGTAGGACTATGTTTGTTAGTACTCACCACAGTACTCGCGCAGAAAAAAAAAGAGTACCTGTAGTTTTAGCCGCTGTTCTGCAAGAAAATATAACGACAAATGCCCGAAGCATTTCAAAATAAACAAGAAGTCACTGGTTACTTTCCTCAGAAGTTCTTAAAAGGTTAGATTGTAAGTGTGTCTTGACGTCTCGTTGACAGAGACGTGATTAGAGGTAGAACCAGAAACAAACGCAACAGTAGTGAGACAATTACAAATACACACGTGCCTTAACCGGGTAAGCTGACGTGCAACCAACTGCATAAAGGTAGTAGGATTCGGAGCATCAACTTCGGTTGTAATCAGTCAGTTTTTGTAGACTGTGGATTTACTACCCTTAAATTTTACAGGGACGTCATTTCGCAAACAATAACACGAATCACTTAAATCATAAAAGTTCACATGGCCTACCGTAACACTATCTGTGTGCAGAATTCGGTGGAAATAGGTTGACTGGTTCCCGAGATATGGCATAAAAGCTTTATTCTTTCATTTGGCACTATCGTAAAAAAAATACCTAAAACAGGCTCTGTATAGGCATATCTGATGCATCTAATAGATTCTGTCATCATACACAATTTGGTTGAATTTTGTCAAAATATATAATAGACATGACAAACTTATCTAAATAATTTATAATGCAACCATTAAAACAATGCTGAACCATTTATATTACGAAAGTTTTCATGCCGTATACTGGTACTACTTGAGTGGAAAATTTGGTGAGAATTAGTTGATTGGTTTCCAAGATATGGCATTAATAGTATATTTTGTCACCTGGCACTATCTTACAAGAAAGCGGGCAAAAGAGGCCATGTGTTGACAAATTTGATTGTTGTAATAGATACTGCTATCACACAAAGTTATAAGAAATTTGTTACGTTGTTTCGTTGATATGGCATACTGAAATAAAATATTTATACTGGCACCATTTTGAAAATAAGTGTCTGGTCTACTTTAAATGTCAGTTTACATGGCATACTGTAGTACTGATTGTTTGCTAAGTTTGGTATGAATAGGTTCATTGTTTCCCGAGATATGACTAACCTGGTATATTCGTGTTGTACTATCTTACAAAATGGCGTGAAAAATAGACTGCGTAAACACATTAGATAACCATAAAATATACTGTCAGCATACAAAGTTAGGTTGAAATTGGTTAAGTGCTTCGTAGAATTAGAGTAGTATGCTAAAATATTTATATTGCTGCCATTTTGAAAATAAGTCTGGCACACTTTAAAAAAGTTTCAGTTTACATGAACTACTGTATTATTATTTGAGTGACAAATTTTGTAGGAATCGGTCAATTGTTTCCCCAAGATATGACATAACATCTTTATTTTTCGTGTGGTGCTATCTCACAAAATGGAGGGTTAAAGAGATTATATATTGACACATTCTATGATTACAATAGGTACTTTCAGAATAAAAAATTTGATCTAAGTTGTTCAAAAGGTATGATAGATGTAGTAAATTAATCTAAAAATATTTATATTGATGCAATTTTAAAAATAAGTGCTTGATAAATTCATATTGCGAATAATATCATGGCTACACTTGTATTACTTATGCGCTTTATTTGGAAGATATAAAATGTGTAGTTCCCGAGATATAATGTAAAAGCTCTACAGTTGTACTATCTTTCAAAATGGTAGATTAATAATGGTATAGATTTCTAAATTCAATGCTTACATCATGTACTGCGAAAGTAGCAAATTTGGTTTAAATCTTTTTAACAGTTCCTCAGGTATAACATAGATGTCTGAATTTTAAAATTGTAGCCATTTTGAAAATAAGCGCCTGATTTTATTGAAAACTTTAAAAGTCGGATGTACTTACCAAATACTACATGTGAACCGAGTTTCTGTTAGTGAAATTCGGTTTGCTGGTTTAATAGTTATAAGGGTGGTGGGGAGGGGGAGGACATACATTCCAGACAGACATTCAGGCGATTCCATAAGTCTATCTTTCCTTCGGAAAAATTACTAAAAATTACAGGCCTATCTTCTAAAGGAACTTACTTTGCCCCGTATCATTACTGCTTCATGTTCTATGATCCTAAGCCAGATTTGTTGTTTGTGAAGATACGACGACAGCTCATTTCTTATTTTTTGAAGCAGTAATGTCAACTCGTATAATACAGTGTATTGCAAGCGCAGAATCTGCTAAGAAAAATAGAAGGGGGTCTATGTATCACATCAGGTATGCATATATCGTTACTACTATCGTAGTTATCATTTACAATGTGGAAGTGCCTCTTGTACAATATTAATTGAACCACTGAGCAGAGAATTTTATACATGTATAGATTATTCAGTTTTTAGATCAAAAAACTTTGCGAGATGATTCTCGTTGACAAAATACGCGGAAAACTTGTATACGACGACATACGACCAAAATAGACTCCTGAGTGTTGGTGTACTAATATATACATAAATAATTATTTATTGTGGATTATCTACGAACTTGTACATATAGTGTTTAAGCGAAACTAAGGCTCCGCCACAGAATGCACTTGTTGGTGCTACCACAGTTGACAACCCTGCGTCAAGCTATAACGAATATTTTATTCCGAGATGGCGGTCGGGAAAACAGCTCAGCGATGAACTCCCAAGAGTATATGAATATTTTCGGGTCCCCTGGAGCTCTGATGAGAGGCAGGCAAACTCTTGTGGCGCCATAAACGAAGAAATCTGTGTATGTGTTGTCAATCAAAAAATTTGGAGGTGGAGCGATGTACATACATCTGTAGACGGTTTTATTGTATGAGGTTGTGCAGGCATGCGACAATTTGTAACTGACAACAACCCCCGTCAGAGTAAAAAACGGGCAATGCCACCCTGTCAGTACGGTGAAGTATGTGCTCGTAACATATTAATTTTCACTTGTATGACTGACAATAATTTAGCCTGGCAGAGTTAACAAAGAAGTTCGCCTTGTACCATCCTAAGACCTGCTGTTTTCAAGAAAAGAGAACACAGATTTCAAGAAGTGCATGACATTGCCTGGTAGTTAGGCAATAATTTCTACACCAGGGCTATTCAGTTAGTTTTCTTATCGGGCCACTTACAAATGATTACTATATATATATATTGAATAACTTAATCCACACTCATTAATTACACAATATTCAGTCAGTCTATTGTCACAATTCCAAATGTCTTACACTCAAGCATCCAGTTCAATAGTTTCGCCCGTCAGTCTCACTCTTCACTGCGCCGATGCTCGCAGTCCGCAGACTCTACTGTAGCTACCACTCGACGCTCAGCTGGCTAGTCGCTTCGCTGTCTTTGCACACCTGGCGCTTAAGGTTGTGCAACCCTCCAATTTCTAAGACTGTCGGCTCGGAGGTCCGCCGACTTATATAGTACATACGCGCTGGCCCGATATAGAATGTTCCCCGCACCCCGAGCCTTGCCGAGAGAGCATAGGGAGATGGCTAGAACATTCTTGCAACAGTAACCCCAGTAATTCAATCCGTTCAATGAAATGAGCGCACGAGTCTCTATAGGATTATCGCGGCGGTAGCGGCATGCCTTTGTAAATCTCCGCGCACACCTCGGGTTACCGCTCGCCCTCGACACACTGATTCACTCGCTCTTGCGGGGTGGGGTAAGGGAAGCGATGCAGACCAGCAAGCACGTAACAATAGTTTATTTACCTACAGATGTGGCGAACGAAAAATATATCATTTAATTGCAAGTTTTTACACAAGCGATAGTTGCAATTGACGTTAAATTGAGTAACTGTATTCTAAAGTGTACGTATAGACCTACTTAAAAAAAATATATAATTGCTGATAAAATATTTTATCCGCTGACCAGTCTGACTAGTTTGGAGAGTCGCATGTGGCCCGCGGGCCTTTAGTTGAATGGCACAGTTCCACACCATCTGCTTGCGCGAATTCGCGGTGCATATGCCGGCGCAAGAGTACGTAGGATGGTGCGCAGTTGCTGAGCAGAAGTGTTGAAGTATGCAGTTCAGACGATGCAGAAACATTACATGTGAAGCGGTACACTTGGGTGGAACTCGTCGACATGTTGCAGACATATGGAAGTAGCGCGTGGCAACAGCTGTGCAGCACGTCGTATTTACCAAGAGCGGCGTCCTAACCGACATGTTCCGCGCCACGCTTGTGTCTGTCTGCTGAGCAAGAGGGTATATATCGTCTGTCGCAATAGGTGAGCGCCTTCGCGTACTGTTCAGATGTTCCAAAGCTCGTTCAATTTATAGGATAGGCCTGTCATGTTTCGTTATTTGGTGTTATCAATACCGTATCACTTAAAAAAATAACAATAATTATTTTATATCGTAAATATGAGAACTCAACTTAACATCTTGATTCGTACAAGTTACAAAAATTTTGGTTTCAGCTAAATTGTTTCATAAAGTGACGGACGCGTCAGATTGAATTTAACTTCTAACGATTTTGAAATTAAATTTATTTATAAAGTTATAATTTAAATACGGACGAATAACATAATAAATTTCCAAGAAAATGTTATTCTGGAAATGTTGATTGCATTTGTATGGACAGTTCTTTTGAACACAGTAGTCTAACATATTAATTTTATTCAATTAAAAAATTTGTACGAAAAAATATATAAATTTGAAATTCCTGTAGTTTCTTTCATTGGTTTTGAAAAGATGTTTTCCACACCATTGTCATACTCTAACTATTAATTCGTACCACAATGAACACTTTTCTAATATACTAAAAATGTGGACAATAATTTCCGAAGGGGCTGTGGTGGTGTAATGGTTAGACTTCACGCTTCCCACCTAAGCGAAATGAGTTCGATTCCCGGCGGGGTCACTTCCGGATTTTCGCATGTGGGAATCGTGCTGGACGATGTTACTGGTTTGCGGGTTTTCTCGGGGATCTTCCGTTTCCCCCGCCCTTTCATTCCGGCGCTTCTCCATACTCACCTCACTTCGCCCTCATCGACTCTCAGGACCTGGATGTTAAGAGTCACCCAAACCTCTTCACTCACTCAATAATTCCCTACTCTTGAAAAACGTTAAAACAAGTGGAGCAGAATCCAGAATCCAGTAAAAAAATCCCACCTACCACTGCATGCAGAATGCGATCGAGCAAAGCTACCGAGTGGCATGTGTTACACGAACGATTACTGTAACCTTAGCACCTGCAACAGATGTAAGTTATTGAACCTCGTGACTACCCATTATACCTGTAACTCTAAGTATGTCAAGCAGTGACGGAATTCACGTAACACACCCTTTTTATTGAGATTCGCGCGGTATAAATGTGCGCGATGACTCGAAACCACACCGCACATTCCAATGCGGGCATCAAGAACGATTTCAGGTACAAGCGAAGATAGATATTACCCTGGACCGTCTGTCTGGGCCGTAAATTTCTCCCGGAACACTTAAATGAGACATTGATCGCCTTTTTCTGGAGGCAATGCAACCAGAAGTACTGGAGGATGTTCCACTGACTGTAAGGATTGTCACCGGGTTTCAGCACGTTGCATTTGGGCACATTTGTGCGCGACTATCTGAAAGCACCAGGTTCCAGGACAATTACATAGGCCCGTACCTAGCAGTGCTGGGTTTGTCCGTGGTGGTTTGCAGGTGGTCACTTGCATACGAGACCTCACTGGCCACACTGAGAGAAAGCGCTGTTCCAACCAACAAAATATTTATCTGTATAGAGCCAAATATATATTAAGTTGCCTCAACAAAGTATTTTGTTGAGTAAACTAAACTTGCAAAGCAACAAAATTAATTGTGCTCATTTTACAAAATACACGGTTCTACAAACAAAACCTCTGATTTGGGCAAAAAAAAATTATTTAGACAGTTAACAAAATATTTAGTTGAATGAACTGTATACATATGCTTGGCCACTCGTTTCATTGCATTCGTTCAAAAATATAGTTCGAGAGGTTGTTTTTAATTTTAGCTAAACATATTAGAGTTACAGTGTTTGTTAGTTCATTTATTGATACTTAAAAGCCCTGCCCACTAAGCCAGCAGCCGCGAACATCAAATAGGGGATCAATGTTAAACGAAATGTCTTGTAATTGCGACAATTTTAAAGATAACTATTTCAAACAAAAAAGGTTTTATGTGACTTTCTCAGAAAAAATTGCTGTATAAAATTTAAAAAAAAAATAATAAAAACCATTTATTCATCTTGTTTTTGTTACATGTAGATTTCAATATTGCATTTTAGAAAAAAATATATTAAACAAAACAATTGGCAAGCTGTCGTAACATAGCAACATTCCTTAAGAAATTTAAAGTTCCAAGACTTCTTGGCAGCAGCTTAGTAGTGGATGATAAAGTAAAGAAAATATACTTTTCATCAATGACTAAGATGCATTTTTTAAAATCAGCCAAACTTAAAATTACTTTAATTTTCTTCTAAAAATTATGCGCTAATATAGTATATAGTCTCTAAATATAAAAAAAAAAAACACGAACACGTTATAATCCCATATGATTTGCTTACTACAGGAAGAGAATTAGAAGATATTTAGACCAGTGAACACTATGGAACGACAATTCATCACCATAATACAAAAACCTCCGCTCGTAAATAACGACGCTGGAAACTATAAAGGCGTTAAGTAATAATCGGAATAATACACAATATAAATGGAAATTTATATTTTGCCTTTCAAAACACTGTTGATTTCAATTTACGCGTTTTGAGTTGACCCATGTCCTCATGAGCAGGCGCTGCGTCACGCTGGGGCTGCGGTGGTTTAGTGGCTAGACTACTCGCCTCCCACCTAGGCGAACCGGGTACGATTCCCGGCGATGGTCGCTCCCTGATTCTCGCATGTGGGAATCGTGCCGGACGATCCGCTGGTCGGCGGGTGTTCTCGGGGATCTCCCGTTTCCTCCGCCCCTTCATTCCGGCGCTGCTCCATACTTACCTCGCCTCACCCTCATCGGCTCTCAAGACCTCGGTGTTAAAAGCCGCCCGTCTATCGAATCACTCACTCACGCTGCGTCGCGCTGCGCTGCCACGGTGTGGCGGCGGCTGGAAGGCGGCACGACCACACGATTACGCGGCCGCTGCAGCAAGGACGGGGCCCCGGCCTACCATGGGAACTGAGGGCGTACCATACATAACACGGCTAACATGTCATCACAAGGATGGGACTCTCTACTCATGCATATGAATGAGCCGGCGTTCAGGCGAGGTACTGCCGCATGTCTTCGGACAATCGGCCAGCTACCTTGGCCCCCGTCGACGCCAACAACCAGGTCCTTACCATATCCTTTCAGCAACACGTGCACTCGCTTCAGAGGTCAACGTAGCTGGCCCATTCTTAGTAAGGATCGGCTTCATCTATTATGCAGAAATTATACACCACCGTGTCATAATTTCAGTTTCACAGGTATTGTTGGAAATGTTTTACCATAGAAAATTTACAATTTACTAGTTGTATCTAATTTTCTGTATCTAATTTTCACTGTGTGTTATTTCCTGCTTGTGAAAAGGCAGAAAATTACTGATAAAATGTAAATCATGTCCTGACGTATTACAACTAGCAGAAAACACACAATGAAAGTTAAGCACAAAAATATTAAACAACTCGTAAAATGCAGATTTTCTATAATCGTACATTGTCAGTTATTACTCTAAATCCGAAATTATGACACGGAAACGAGAATTTCTGCAAAAGAGGTGAAGCCGAGCCTTCACTATCACTAATAGAAGAAAAACTTCCAGGATATTTTAGCAAAAGGCGATGTTGTAGTGTTCTAATATATGCACTTGTATCTGAACATGTCTTCCCTAGGCGGACTAAAATTTACTTAAAGAAACAACTCGAAAGAAATGCATCACTCCAGAAAAATATTATTATTATTTTTACTTGAATGCGTCTTTAATATACCATACCGGCACATGGGGTACCAGGACGTAAATGGCGACGTAACGTTTACAGGATAATAAATTCTGACGATATAACTTCGAGACGAATCACACGATTGAAATAAATGTGGTCTAGTTCGATCATATATACGATTACGATGCGATAATGACCTTAAGATAGCGCCGCTCATGCACGAGGCTAGGGTGGGGGTCCGTAGCGACCGGGGAAACTTTGGGCGCGGGCGGAAATTTATTAGCAGTATATCTGACGACTCCGAAGTGCCAGCATGCTGATTCTGGAGCCAAACGAAATATCTCGACTAGATCTGCTTATTCAAGCCGTGAAACCCTCGCATATCGGTTTAAGCCAAGAGTCAACTTCGTTGCTTTCATTTCACTCCCATATCCCACGGGAAATATTACTCGCTAACGCAGAAGTATTTACGTAAAATTCAAGGCTGTTCGCCCAATACAGACATACCCCGATTTCTTTTTCTTCTTTCACAGTTATTACAAACCCATTACCTAGTCGCGCCATTTTCTTTTTCCACCCGTGCTGGCACCCAAAATCTCTCCATAATTCGTCTAGCGTGTTAGGCGTTAATGCCCGACGCGTTTAGGATTTTTTTTTTCAGTTTGACTAATTGTTTTTATTCCTACCCGTGTTTTGCAATGCCGCAAGGTTACAGTAATCGGTTGCATCATGGCAAGCGCATGCGACTTGTCACACCGGGTTACTCACTTAACAAGCTTTAATTTTTTGCGTTCCTTGTATACTTACATAATTATATTTAAGTGGGGGACGATACACTGTCGGGTGCCTTCTTAATTTTCTATTTCATAATCTTTCTTTTTAGTTACAAAGCATTATATTTTTTACGCGTACCTTAGTCAATAAGAATTCATACCAATATGTAATTCTGATTTTGCTGCAGCGGAGTGTAGATTTGAATATACATATATACATAATTATATGTTCTGTCTGTCACAGGACATCTGAAAGTATGTTCTATAAGACTGGAGTAAGCGTTGACCTCTGACTGGATGTTCATATTTGAGACGAAGTGGGCAGTTGAATAAGCAATATTAGGTCATCCACCCGAATTTTGAACACTTAATACTCCCGGCTGGACCTTAGAATTTGCGCCTGGTATCTTTTAATTTCATGAAAAAACAAACGTTTGTGGAAGGACGCTTTTGTTCTCAATTTTTTTTTATTATTATTATTATTAATTTACTCATTTATTCATTCATGCTCTCTACTGCTACCAAATTCGAATTTTGTGCTGCAGGTTTTCTAATTCCACTTCTTTATAAAGTCAATTAAGATACATAACAAGGTCGTTTATCTTCAACAATTTTTTTTTATTTTCCTCCTCTTCCTCTTGAGTTTACTTTCATTTCGTCATTTACTTATTTTCTTTAATGTCATGTGCACCAGTATCAGAAACACTGCTTCTCGACACTTCGCTGCTGGATGTATAAAGATATGAAGGAACACCACTAGTGAGTGAGTGAAGAGATATGTGTGCCTCTTAACATCGAGGTGATGAGAGTCTACGAGGGTGAAGCGAGGTATGGAGCAGCGCCTGAATGCAAGGGCGGGGGAAATGGGAGATCCCCGAGGAAACTCGCTGACTTGTGGCATCGTCCGGCACGATTCCCACGTGAGAAAATCCGCCGGGGATCGAACCCGATTCGCCTATGTGGGAGGCGAGTAATCTAGCCACTACACCAAACACCACCAAGTGTCGCTTTCTCTATCTCTATTATCTTAGTTGTCTGTAAAATCCTTTAATTATAAAACAAAAGCAAACCAAAAATTCTGGATAAATATTAAGTGTGTTTCTTATGAGTAGGGCCAGTGACTTTTCGCGTAAAAATCGGAGCACACAGTAGACTAAAATACTATATACACACCTCAGCTGTTGTTATATCTCCATTGGCTGCTGGTGCCGCGTCCGTCTTTGACCAAGCCACTCAGGACTAAGTTACTCCGACACTGAACCTTCGTGATTCGCGCGCAAACGGTTAACACGGGCCAGAAAATTTGTCACCAAAAGCAGTAAGCATTAAAGGGTTCTTTATTTCCTTTTCATACGCTCCATACTTTGAAACAGATTCTTCTGCATCAGGCGACGAAGAAATGTTTTCTGTACGCAATTAGCCCAAAAACCTCGAAAACTACCTAACGTGGAGCTAAATCCTTTTTCCATTGGTTTGTAATTAATATCAAAATAATAAAAATCATATTTGACGTTTCAAACTGACCATCGTATATATATGCATATGTACATATATATACAGAGGATGGACAAAATAATATGAACACCATGCACTATAGTACATTTTGTTGAATTTTGGCAACACAGCTTCCGTGTAAATAATGCGACGCGTACGTATTGCACAGTTTACGTGCCAAGTCTTGTAGGTTATATTTCGGTGTATTATACGCTTTGTCCTGCGACGGTTAAAACAAGCGATCGGTGAAATGTGTGATCTCTCAGACTTCGAAAGAGGGCAAATCGTTGGTGCTCGGTTAGCGGGAGCGTCTGTGACGAAAACAGCTGAATTGTTTAACGTTTCACGAGCGACAGTATCCACGGTAATGACAGCATACACAAAACATGGTAAAACATCATCGGCGAAGAGGAATAGTGGGCGAAACCCAAAGTTAACTGACAGAGACCGACGAACATTAAAAATAATTGTGGCCAGACAACATAAAACTACCGCGGCAAAAGTGACAGCAGAACTCAACACTCACTTGAGTAATACTGTTTCGACAAAAACAGTACGGCGGGAGCTCCACAAAGCTAACATTCATGGAAGGGCTGCAATTGCGAAACCCTTTATAACGGAAGCCAACGCTAAACTGCGAAAGAAGTGGTGCCACGATCATAAAACCTGGACACTTGATGATTGGAAGAGTGTGTTATGGTCCGATGAATCATCGTTTACGTTGTTTCCTACAAACGGCCGGGTTTATGTATGGAGAACCCCAAAAGAAGCCTACGATACGGACTGCCTGCTTCCTAGGTTCCGATATGATTTGGGCGGCTATATCGTGGTATTCAGCTGGTCCTCTCATTCACATCACTGGCCGGATTACTGCGAATGA
>NQII01002706.1:101854-115217 GCA_002778355.1 Clitarchus hookeri | reverse complement strand
ATCCGAGCCAAATAAAGAGTATCCTATAACACCGCGTCGAGTAAAAACCAAAGAGGATGACTTGCGCTGTGAGCGCTAGCGTTGCAAACTTCAAAACATTTATTAAAATTACCCACTGGCCTCTAAATAGCTATTTTGTCCGCTAGGTAGTAATTAAAATCCACCAAATCTGGTAGAAAAATCCACTAGGTTGGTAATACTGAGATACAATATGTTTGTCGGATATCTTTTTTTATCACAGTTGCTCACCCCTCCATAGAAGCGAGATCTGTATTGCGTGCTCCGAAAAAAAAACGGAAGATTACAAGGTCTATGGTAACATTTCGTTGTATTGGATTTCAGTCAAAAACGAAGGTCGGTGTTATCTCAGAGCCTGAATGACTGTAAAAAAAAAGTGTAATTTTACAATAAATGTATGTGGCAGCAGTGTCTCCACTGACATCGGTACAATTTTACACCTACATGTGTCAATTTTTTTTTTACTCTACGCCCAAGTAAATTTATCCTACAAATTAGTAAATTAACATACACAGTATAAAACTAATTTCACATAGAATGGTATAAAATTACAATTAATATGTAGTAGAAAATTAACTGCAACATTCGCGTATTTTTCTCCATGGCAAATAATTTACACAGACATTGCAATTGTAATATCACCACTGTGTATGTGTATTTTCTCACTTACAAAAAAGTAAAATCGTAGATTCTTTGTAATTGGAATTACACAATTTCTGTTCATTTTTCATTGTTTTACTAAGCAATTGTACCGTCAGCATATCGCATGAAGTAAATCCAGACCCAGTATCGTCATTTCCTAAACGATAGAACAGAAAAAGTCATATCTCTAAAAAAATATATTACAGTTGCTATGCACGATAGTACAGTTTTGACATTTCTGTCTTTACATGGGTTGTGCACAAAAAAACTATCGTATCTATTGTACCACAGTTTTGCTGTCAGTGTGTGTTTAATTATTTTTCAAACTGTGGTAACTGATGTATGCTTATACAGTATGGGACAAGATGGATCAACAATACCTTGTACATAGGACCAGACAATCGTGGCAAGCACAGTAATCACAGAAAAACAGACGAGTTTATATTAGAGGGGATTCACAGTCAGACGAAACCCTCCCCTGTAATAGAAAGACACTAATTACCAGCGCAGACACGGAGAATTATTTAGATGGAAGCCTACCGATTTCTCAAATGCACTGGCTATACAAAGAAAAACGTAGAATAAAAAACGAAACGCATGCTGGGGAATACACGCACGAGTCTTCAATAATGAATTTAATGTAGGGTTTTTGAAGCCTACAAAGGACAAGTGTGTATTTTGCGAGCAATTTAACATGCAACTGATGAGGAAAAGGTGCGGCTGGAAGGCAGATATCTGAACCACATTAAAAGCAACCAAATATCAAGGCAATTGAAAAGGGCTGATGTGGAAATGGCATTCCAAAACAGCCAAATAAGACTATGTGATTTTTACTTGCAATCAGTATTTTATACACTATGCAGTGATCTATCGGTATTTTACTATAAGAGTTCATAATTATACAATATTTGACAATTCATAAAATAATGGCTATTGTTATCTTCGGAGGCATCTAGAAATAAAGGAGCAATAGAAATTGCATCGTGTGTGCATGAGTACACTTTAAATTTGAAACAGTCCGAATTATGCCAATTCAGTGAAAAAGTGAAAATCGAGCTACTGATTATCAGTGCCAGATAACTAATCAATATAGCGGCTGAATGTCACTTATTAATTTGTAATTATTAATGAACGTCAAGAATTCCACTTCTATAAATCACTTGTTCACAGTTAATTTGCTTGATTCGCCGGTCATCAATAACTTATCGACTGACTTTCAGTGAATGTTATTTTACTGATTGATATCAGTGATTCGGACTTAGAGTGTACATAAAGTCTACCGATTGTAACGATATTATATTTTACAGCGATAATTGTTCTGCTCAGAACAAGGACATTCCTAGCTACAATGTATCTGCCACTCAAACATTCCAGAAGGCAGAGACCATCGCACACAAATATTTAGTTGTATGACAAACAGAATGCTGAGGATTCAATGCATTCTTGTATGGAAAAAAAAAAGAGAGAGAGCTTTGAAAAGCGGACATATTTGTGTACCTTCACGATAGACTGAAATTTTCACAGTATGCAAAAAAAGCCAGGAACACCATATTATGTGAGAGAAATTAACTTCAACGAATTTCATGAATTCAAGAAATTATCAGCTGAAATAGGAAGCAATTTCACTGTAGCCGAAAATGCAGATGCGACATGGAATGACATTTGTGTTACAAGTCAAAAAGTATCCCGATTAGGTTTTATTTTACAAGACAGAATTTGAAAGTCACAATTTCAAAACCATCAATCTTAGGCGACGTCGAAGAGGTCGCCCCTCATCAGAGAACATCTAACTCGCTCCTGCCTATACGGTACAGGGCCATGTATCTCATCTGAAAAGAAGAAGGGTCTTTTATAATTATGCGATGGAATAATACCAAGTGTGTATCACAAGTTTTATCAATCTCTGCCTACTCTTCAGAAGAAAGGAGGCAACATTACCAATGAGAACACCGTTAAATGTGAAAGCGAATAGTCAGTATATATTTTTGATGATGGAACTCTTCAATTACTTTTATTAGCATTATTGAAATAATCTGTAGCATTATTGAATGTAGTTGTTCTTTTGGCTTACTTTTCGAAACGTTAAAGATTTGTAAAGATTTCGCGTTAATTGATTTAAGGCATACTCTTATGAACACAATTATCGAATCAACAGTGCAGCAAAAAATACACATTTCATACGAAATTTTGTTTTTCGTAATTTTTGTACACTTCTTGTGAGGATTATTTTTAAATATTATGTATTATTTTGTTTTTATGACAAATAGGGTGGAAACATTACTTCCACTGTTGTTATTGTTTCTGTTATGCATGCTATGGTTTGTTTTGATTACTGAATGTTCTACAATGTATTTTTGAGAGCTATTTACTTTGTTAAAAGTCAGTACATTTAGCTGTGGTCCTCATAAAGAGACTGTCAATAATGATCATTAATAAAAACATTGTTGTAATTCTTCATTTGCATTAATCACCAACAATTGAAGTGTTGTAGCTATATTAATTAATTTTTTTAAAAGTTGTACTTTAATTTTATACATATCAGGGCTAACTCTAGAAGCATTGCGAAGACACACATACATGCATACTCAAAAAATTACTTACAGGAGATATTGAAACCTTATTTTTCAGGGTAATTTGAAATCTTTAAAGATGATTAACCAAAACATTGATTTCGTAGTTACGACAGTCTTATTCTGTGGGTGCGATGTGTTATTTTACAACTGCGTAATGTTTTTATTTTATTTTAAGTTTATTCAATCATAAATGAAACAATTTAACCTTCTTCCCGCTAAATTTCCTCCTACCGTGCGTGGTGTTGATCTTCAGCCACTTACCGGCTCTTTATAAACAAACTACTAACATACAAATAAAACCCTAACAAAATATATTGATATCCTACATTATTAATTAAAGGAAAAAATTTAAAAAACCTATAGAACATTAAAAAAGATAGGGGTTAATGTTAATTCTCATACTTTGCAAGTGTATTTTCATATTATTTTACTATATAGAATAGGTAGTTATATACAAAAGTCAGCATATTCCATCAACGGGAGTTAAGCTCTTCTTTTGGACACATTAAAATATGTTTGAAGTAGTTCTACTCCGTACTGCTAGATCGTATGTTTTAAACAAATACTTGTAGTTATATTTGAATTCATAGGAACATTAGTGTAAGATTTCTAATACTTTACTCGTTTTAGTAAATTACAAATCAAAATGTAAACCTACCGAAAATTTGTATGTGTAAATATACTCTCACAGATACTGTAGAATTTAATGCAAATTTACACACACACACACGGTCATTGTAAAATTACACAATTGAAGATGTACAACTATATTGACATTGGGTATTCATACAACGACCATGTAGCAGTAAAAATATACAAATTGTAGTGTTCATACAACTACTACGTAGCAGCAAAAATACACAACTTAAGGTTTTGGTACAAGGAGTGGGTGTATTCTTACACATACTTAAAAATGTGTAAATTAACACCAACATTGTGGTTATTAAGCCACACATTCATGTATTTTCATCAAAGACATGTAGTATTCTCTGGATTATTAAGAACATTTATGAAAAATTACACGTACTGCACTAGCTTTTACAAATTACACATACAAAATGTAAAATTACTGAAAATTTGTATGTGTAAATTTACACTAATTTTTTTACAGTGAGGGGTGTGAACCGTATAGTATTTGTAACACAATTTACACCTTTGTACAATGAAAATTCATAACAGTACGAAAAATTTAAAATGAAACATTGTACTAAAATAGTGAGCATTTTGTTGCACAAAGGTTTTATTAATAAACTTGGATATAAGTAATAATAGAACACACCCAAGAAGTTGACTATTACAGTAGTTACAGTAACATTTAAAATAAATATTAAGTGCAATATAGGAAATTTATAAGTTTTAAAATATTTTATAGACATAAAACTGAAGTTACTCATTAAGAATACAACAGACGGAAGATATGAAATGGCTGTTAAAAGATTTTTCGTTAACGTGCTATAATTGTGTAAAAAAATAAAATACAATTTTAACAGACGTGTGCTACTTTTTTTGACATCCGACGTTCACACCCCTGGCCAGAACTCTCAGCTTGCAGTAGCTACAGAGAAAATTCATTCCTTTCTCGCGAAATACGCACGTCATGCGCGCGTGCGTGTGTGAGAGATTAGAGATGAAGTGGCATACAGTTGTCGGATGCCGAACTTGACCTGAATAACGCCGTCTGTAGTTTGAGTTCCAGCCAGATCGGGTAAGAGATCAACTTCGTCTCGGCGGGAACAGGGTAGCACTTTGTACCGCGGTATCAGTTGTCGCCCCTGCTAGTGCGAACGGCAGCCGAGATAATCCGCTACAGCCGGAAGCCAACCCACGCCCGCTGCAAGGCCGAGTGTTCTCTTCCGGCCAACTGTCGTCACATCGTGAGCAAGCGAAAATTCTGGGTGTAAGGCAGGAGCTTATTTTCAGGCCTAGGTCACGGAGTGCCGAAGGGAGAAAGAAACGGCTCTCTTACGTTGCGCTGTCGCTCCTTATTTGCAATTGGATCTTGTGGGATAGAGGAAAGGAGGGAAGGTCAATATCGTGCGATCGTAGTACCAACCACACAGTCCCACACAAAAAAAAACTCACCGCTCAGTTAAACATTATGTTATTTTTTCTGTACGTGAACATTGATCTCGTAGGCCATCTTTACGATTGTTTGCTAAACTATACAGCTTTTACCTTATGTTGGGGTTTTTTTTTTTTGCTGATTTGTATTAAAACACTGTCACTTGGTTTTTTGGAGGACGGCACCTACTATTTTCGTGTCAGTGTAAATATGTAGTTTATTATTTATCACATAGTACCTCTCTCCAAAAAGTTGTAATAGGAAGGGTATACGCCGCATCTTATATTTATTTTCTGTTTTATTTTACCCATCGTAATTGTTCAAATTTTCATGAAGTACTCGCCTACCAATGTACACCATATACACATATCAACCAGTTATGTTGTCACAGAGCAGGAGCACCCGCAGGAAACCCCCACCACTCCATGACAGTGACCTTCAACTCCCCTTCCTTCCATTCTACTCATTTAAGCAAAATGAATCTTACCGAAAACCTTCAAGCAGCAAGCAAAGCAAAAACAAATAACACAGTCGCAATAAATAGCGACAATTCAACCATCTAAATTTGAATGCAAGATAATTAACCCCCCGAATTGTGAGAAATAATTCAACAAACTGTTAGTTTTCTTTTCCTTTATCTCCGGGCTTATTTTGTTGGTTTTTTTTTTTCTCATAAACTGCCCATATAAAAAATAAAAGAATTATAAAAACACAAATAGCCAAACAGGCTTTAAAATACGTTACAATTATGTTTGTTATGAAAATTACATGAAGTTACATTTAATAATGGGCTTCCATAACAATACATACTTAGCCCAAATATTTCAACATTTCAAAATTACAAAATATAAAAAAAAATTATCTAAAAATTTTTTTCTATACATGTCCTATAAAATGCCTTCATCAAACATGGCAGGATATGCCTTCTGCCAAGTTATAATGTTCTCATCGTGAGGTCCCTATCCATTCTATCTTCCGAGACGAAAGAAACCCCCTTTTTACAGTCGGAAAACACGTTGACCACACTGTA
Source organism: Clitarchus hookeri (assembly GCA_002778355.1). Classification (NCBI taxonomy): domain Eukaryota; kingdom Metazoa; phylum Arthropoda; class Insecta; order Phasmatodea; family Phasmatidae; genus Clitarchus; species Clitarchus hookeri. The sequence continues at coordinate 108,892 of NQII01002706.1, read as the reverse complement.
AAAAAAATAGTGTAATTTAACACTAAATGTATGTGGCAGCAGTGTCTCCACTAACATCGGTGTGATTTTACACCTACACATGTAAATGTATTTTTTACTCTACATCCAAGTAAATGTATCCTATATATAAGTACAATAACATTCACCTTGTACAACTAATTTTACAAAGAATGGTGTAAAATTAAATTACTATGTAGCAGAAAGTAAACTGCTACATTTGTGTATTTTCTCTCCGCGGCAAGTAAATTTACACAGACATTGCAATTGTAATTTCACAACTGAGTATCTGTATTTTCCCACTTACAAAAAAGTAAAATCGCAGATAAACTTTATTTGTAATAACACAATTTCTGTACATTTTTCACTGTTTTATTTAGCAATTTTACCGTCAGCAGTTGTTATTTTAAACTGCGTCATGCTAATTCACATACGTTGTGTGTGTTTTTTTACAATTTTTATATTATTTTACTCAGTATTGTAGCTTGATAGTTAAACCAATTAAAAAAAAATTTCCCTCCAAAATGAGGGTAACAATTTACTTCAGATATAACATAGAGCTGCATATATACAGAAGCTTGCATATTCCCTTAGCAGGAGTTAAGTTTTCCTATTGAACACACAAAATGAGTTCGAAGTAGTTGTACTCCTTACTGCTATATCGCATCCTTTATAAATAAATACTTGTAGTGTTATTTGAATTCATAGGAACATTAGTGTAAAATTACAAATATTATATTTGTTTTTAGCAAATTTTACATAAAAATGTAAAATAACCAAAAATTTGTGTATGTAAATATACGCTCACAGATACTCCAGAATGCAATGCAAATTTACACACATGCGGTCATTGTAAATTACACTATTGAAGATGTACAACTATACTGAAATTGAGTGTTCATACAACGACCATGTAGCAATAAAAATGCATGACTTTTAGTGTTCATACGAGTATGTAGCAGTAAAAATACACAACCTAAGGTTTTAATACAGGGGGTGGGCGTATTTTTACACATATTTGAAAAAGTGTAAATTGATACCAACATTGTGTTTATTAAGCCATACATTCATGTATTTTCACCAAAGATATATAGTACTTTGTGGCATATTAAGAACATTTGTGTAAAATTACACATACTGTGGTTGTTTTTACAAATTACACGTACAAAATGTAAAAGTACTAAACATTTGTATGCGTAAATTTACACTTATTTTTTGCAGTGCAGGGTATTGAGGAACATCCCAGAAAGTTTCGTTGGTCCGAGTCCAGTAGCATTCAAATCTTGATGACGTCTAAGGTAGCATTGGACGGTTGCTAGAAGCCATCCATGCCCATTGTACGGAGGTTGGCATCGGCGGGGTGAGGGGTGGGGGCAGCTTCAAGCCTCCACGCCGACAGTCTGCGCTCGCCTGCCAAGCTACACAGCCGCGTCGGTACCAACGTCCACGACGACTTACGTCGAACGGGTCACCAACTAGGTAAGCCTCAGCTCCCTCGTCGATCTATCTCCGTGTTAGGACGTACAATTATCTGCGCTGATATCAATGCTGGGTGTACGGTGTTCCAGCGTTCCGCAGACAACTATTTCGGGTGGCCAGTCCTAGTCGCTTTCGGGTCGGCAGCACAAACTCACATACCCTCACATACCTTATTTTCTTCTTGGACTATCTTTCTGGGTTCCTCAAACACACAACGGCGATGCAAATAAATCCGGCTCATATCAACTGTTTTTTTTTACCACACTTTCGCATAATACTGAGCACTGTTGACTTAATTGACATATTCCTTTAATTATTTATAATTTATAATTCTTAAAATTTACCAAGAAATTATTTTTATTAATTTTATATTACAATTTTCTTTACACATTAAATAAAATCCTTTATACATACTAAAATATAAACATAAAATTAATGTAGGATTAAATAACACAACAATCCACATTAACATAGGGCCAGGGCAAGACTATTTTAATCCACTTTACCATAAAATCTTTTGGCATGGATTATCTGGGCTTTAAACTCTTTGTGTGGAAATTGTAGCTCAGAAACAAGTAAAGTAACTGGTGTCCAAAATAGCACATTTTTTTAAAGGTCCGGTCCACTGTGCCGATAACTTTGAACTAAAATAATCAATTTTAGAGCTCAGAAAATGCTTTTGAACAATAATTAAATCACCGCTACGGAACGTTACATCTTTAGGTTGTAAATTCCTCTTGTCTTCCTTTTTTTTATGGGGAACAAGTAAATTTTGTGTAACTTCTTCCCACAATTTTAACATATCTCTGTTAGCTACATTTTCCACATATAATGGTTGCAGTGACGATGCGTTTAAAAGGGGATGTACAAGTTGCCTTCCCAAAAAGACTTCAGATGGAGTTCGCTTGTGGGTACTATGTCCTACGTTGTTAAAACATGAAACAGTATTGTACAAAATGGTGTCCCACTCTCTCTGTGTTCCTAACTGGAAACAACGCAGGGCCACTTTAATGTTCCGGTTGACTCTTTCCCCCAAGTTCACCTGCGGGTAGTAAGACAACGTATTTATTAACTTCACTCCCCATATGAACATTAAGTCGCGACATTCTTGCGACACAAAATACGACGCATTATCCGTGCCAACAAATGCAGGTGACCCAAAAACGCAAAACAGATGATGAAAAATTATCTTGCTATTTCAACAGCTTTAATTATCCGGAACAGAAAAAAAACACGGAATTTGTTGAAATTGTCGATTGAAACCAACATGAAGACGTAACCATATTTACTACGCAGTAAAGGCCCCATAACATGCAAGTACGCCCTTTCCCATACAATCTTAGCGGGAGATCCGGAATATTTTCCTTCCTGTTTTTGATTTTTCGGCTTGCCTTGCTGGCACGCACTGCATTCTCTTACGCGTGTCTCAATGTCTTCTCGCGCATCAGGCCACGTAAAAATCTCAGTTATACGCGAAATGGTTTTATCTCGGCCCACATGCCATCCGATAAAAGGACTCGTGGTAATACTTATACGCCATCAGTCTTAAATTAACTGGCACAAACACGCGAAATTTCCCTTGTTTCGACCATTTGCTTATGAACCCTTTATAAACTACATAACCTGACATTATTTGCTGGCATTCTACATAATTTTTCTGGCGCTCTTTAATGTCTACAAAACATTAGGAAAATTTTGGAACGTATTAAAAAAATTCAGTGGTTTCAACATTNTAACTGGCACAAACACGCGAAATTTCCCTTGTTTCGACCATTTGCTTATGAACCCTTTATAAACTACATAACCTGACTGAGCTAGATCCAACATTATTTGCTGGCATTCTACATAATTTTTCTGGCGCTCTTTAATGTCTACAAAACATTAGGAAAATTTTGCAACGTATTAAAAAAATTCAGTGGTTTCAACATCATCTGACAGTATTTCTTTTATTACATTAATTTTCTGTGGCTCACTCGGATCACCTACATTCACCTCAAACTCGTCNCATCTGACAGTATTTCTTTTATTACATTAATTTTCTGTGGCTCACTCGGATCACCTACATTCACCTCAAACTCGTCGCTGCAAAACATACGCGATAGCACATCAGCTACCGAGTTATCTTTACATTTGATATGGTGAACATCACATTTAAAACGAGATAGTCTTACTAGCCAGCGCGCCAGCCGTCCAGCTGGTTTATTCGATTTCAACAGCCAACTTAAAGCTTGGTTGTCCGTTAACAACTCGAACGGCTCGTGGTCTAAATAGTAAAAAAAAAAAAAAAAAAAAAAAAGCTCCATTCCCCATATGCAAGTTAGACACTCCTTTTCGTAGATGGTGTACTTCCGCTCCGCAGCTGTCAAAAGTTTACTAGCGTACGCCACGGGAACAAAATCGCCGCCTATCTTCTGGCTGAGCACCGCTCCTAAAGCAACAGAACTTGCGTCGCAATGAATATAACATTTCTCATCTAAATTTGCCAATTGCAAAACTGGCGGCTGTGTTACACTGTCTTTTAACACCTGAAACGCTTTTTCTTTGTCGTCACTCCTCGTCAACTCTGTGTTTTTCCTCTTCTGCAAATTTTCTGGCCTTTTGAGCAATGCAGCTGAATAGGTAACAGTCGGCTCGCACAATCCTAAGTCTAGGACGTTAGACAATACTACCAAAAACTCGACTACGTCGGTTAAGCTACCGGTTTTAATACTGGATATTTTACTGTATATTCCAGGAGGAATAGATTTAAGAATTTTGAATAATAAAGGAACAGACTCACTAAGTTTTTCCTCCGCGGTGGCACCATCTTTCAAAACTACCCCACGTAACAGCGCACGCAGTGTATCGATGTCATCCGCCTCGGAAAACTCGAATTTCGCTTCTTTCAAAGTAGCCTGCAATGTTCCACCCTTGCTAAGATCGTAAATCTATTGGGTTCTCGCTCCACCTGCAGAAGCTATTTTGGTTAGCAAACAAATACACATATTCACAAAAATCCCCAACACAATTTTAATTTTGATGAAAAAAATTTGATAATAATTTATTCCAAAACGTACTGAGAGGGATGGAAGCAGATTGGCAAAGGAGTCACCTGTCACAGAGCGGGAGAACCCGTAGGAAACCTCACCACTCCATGACAGCGACCTTTGACTTCCCTTTCTTCCATTCCACTCATTTAAGAAAAATGAGTCTTACCAAAAACCTTCAAGCAGCAATAAATAATAAGAGTACAAACACATAACACAGTTGCAATAAATTGCGACAATTCAACCATCCCCTGGTATGAATTGGAATACAAGATCATTATCCCCAAACTTGTGAGAAATGATTCAACAAACTGTTTTCTTTTCCTCTATCTCCAGGCTTATTTTTTTCTTCTTTTTTCTCATAAACTGCCCATATCAAAAATACAAGCATTATAAAAATACAAATAGCCAAACAGGCTTTAAANTTTCTCATAAACTGCCCATATCAAAAATACAAGCATTATAAAAATACAAATAGCCAAACAGGCTTTAAAATACGTTTAAATTATAATGTTTGTTATGAAAATTACATGAAGTCACATTTAATAATGGGCTCCCATAGCAATACATACTTAGCACAAATATTGTAACATTGCAAACTCACAAAATATACATAAAAGTTTCTTAAAATTTTTTCCTATACATGCCCTATAAAATGCCCTCATCAACTGTGGCAGGATATTCCTTCTGCTAAGACATAATGTTCTCATCTAGGTCCCTATCCATTCTATCTCCCAAAAAAAAAAACTCCTTTTATAGCCGGGAAACACATTGAACAGGGCATTGAGGAACAACCCAGAAAGTTTAGTTGGTTCGAGTCAAGTAACATAAAAATTTTGATGACATCGAAGGTAGAATTGGATGGTTGCTATATGGCATTCATACACAATGGAAGGAGGGGGGCATCGATGGGGTGAGTGCTGGGGGCTACTTCAAGCCTCCACGCCGACAGTCTGCGCTCGCCTGCCAAACTACACAGCCGCATCGGCACCAACGTCCACGATGACTTACGTCGAACGGGTCACTAATAAGGTAAGCCTCAGTTCCCTCGTTGATCTATCTCCGTGTTAGGACGTACACTTTTCTGCGCTGATATTAATGCTGGGTGTACGGTGTTCCAGCACCATCACAATGCTATCAAAAATAAACTAAAACTCACTAATATAAGCGTAAATAGTTAATAAAGCAAAATATTAAATGTGTTATCAACACAATTTGTCAAAATTAGGATAATTATTAAGATTGTAATTATTTAGAACAATAATTATAACTGAAAGTTAATTTATATTACGTATTAAAAAGTTTGGTAAAGTTATGTTCATGTTGGTATATAGCGAGTACATGATTTTCAATAATGCCAGTGTAGAGCATATTCAGTGTCGCCCCCCTCCCCCTGGCTTAGATAATATAGACTTTGGCTGTAGAGTTGTAATGTCATGCATTTCTTGAAAACTCAAAAATGAATAGTGGAATAACAGCAAATAAAATATAAATTTTTTTAATAACCCAGAATTTTAATATTTTTTTAAAATAAAAATATTTGATGCTATTCCCCACCTGTGGAATATGGGTGGTTTATAGGGTCGTAGTTAATTCCTCCCGGCATATACTATAAGATGCCTAGAAGGTTAAAGGTTTTTCAATAAGGTAGTCTTTTGATGTTTCACTTAACTGGATAATTATATTTTCTCGATTTTGAACAAAAATAACATACAGCAACACTTCCGAGGTGTGGTATTCTAATTTGGCTATTCGTATTAACTGGGATGACTTCGTGGTGGAGGGGGGCTTCTCTGGGCGGCGACTTTTTATACTTAACTTTGCTGTGGGTGCTGGTATGCTGTCATCTGGGGATGAGCCCTGGCGAAGTGGTAGGCCTTGGAAAAAGGCCCACATTTGTGGTCGTCTCCCCTGGACTGCTCTACTGACGTGGCCAGGGGTCTGATCCCCCGGCCAAACGCTCTCTGCGCGACTGCTTCCTTGAACTCTGCGTGGTAATAATTGACTGACTCTCGAACTAACTTCTCGGCTCGGTAATGAAGAACTGTTGCCCTCTTCTCGCGTAAATTCGCTTATATGCTCTCCAGTTTCCCTCCCTAAGTCTCGGCATGTGTCGCCTTGTTGGGGGAGGGGGTGGTGGGACGAAAACAGAACAATGCCTTTCACTAAATATGCCCTGGTTCCTGAAGGTTGGGGGGCGGGGGAAGATGGCACCTTGCCCCTAGTTTACTCTGTCAGCTATTTCTCCGCGGTGCGTGTCCACATTGTCCCAGGGGTGTTTCCAGCTTGTCAGCTGTTTCTCGGTGCGTATTTTCTGATTTCCGGCGAAATGCACGTTATTATTTTGTGATATCTCGGCGCTCAACAGATCTCACGGGCTCGCTAGAGGCGTAGGGGGTGAAGGGGGGTGGGGTGTTGGAAGGTCTATGCCTCAGCGACACGTGTTGGCTTGTGGCGCGTGGTTGCCTCTGCTTGACCTTCCTCTGCGGGTACGACGGCGGCCATGTGTCTCTCTAAGCCCCATATACTGGTTATG
>NQII01002706.1:51823-101771 GCA_002778355.1 Clitarchus hookeri | reverse complement strand
GACAGCGCCGCTCTAATACGCGTAATGCGTCACACATCATATTGATGGGTTATTTTTAATTAGATGTCTATAAATTACATTGTATTTTCACATTTGTTATTCCCTCCCATCAACTACGAACAAAATACACAATTGCATATTCCATTTCGATTGCTACGATTTAATATGCCGCAAAGAAAGCTCGCCGCAATCACTTTTTTTTAACACGAATTTCATGAATATCGCTTTAGGACATTGTTATTGTACATACTACTAGAAGAATAAGTAGTCTTAATTTGATTTCATTCGAGCACATTCATTCTTCTGTAAAAAGGACGGAGAATTTTGTCTCTGCCAAGTGTTGCCACATATGTGAATTCACCCCTGACACGAACGCTGTGTGGTATCCACTTTTCGAAACAGATTCGTATCACGCCTAACATATATATATAGATATGCCGCTTCCTCAAAGTAATGTAAATCGCAAATATTCCTCGTATAGCGTCATCTAAAAACGAAAATCTCGTTCATATCAGAGACTTGCCGGTAGAACTGACAAGGGAAATAATGACAGGAAAAAATAATAAATATTTCAAGTACAACTATTTATACCACCAATATTTAAAATAATTGTAATTTCAAAATATCAAGATACATTATATATCTCTTTACATTTTTGGATCATATTGCAGTTACGGTATTTTAGAAATATTCCATCGTGGCCGAAATAATGTTATAGGGCTCATACTTATTCGGGTGCTGCATCTTTGGTCGGCAGTAGAAAAATATGGCAAAATATGAGATAGAACTATATTCCTTATATATGCATGCTCCCAGCATCGGCTCTCCCAATGAAAATGCAAATATTAAAATCACGTGACCGACAGTGGTGAACGTGTTTGTTTACGTTTTCGGTTTTTCAACATACCATCCCTTTTAAATGAATAACATTTTTTTTTTTTTACTAACCTGAGTACACTCTAGTTGCGTTAAAACTTTGTCAGAGAAAATGTACTAATGTTTCAAAGCATGTTCTAACCTCAATCCTACCGACGTTGTTTTAGATAGTGCTATTGTCAAAAAAGCAGTCCAAGAAAAACACAGGTAGCATTCGTACTCTACCCAATATTCCATCTACGGATCAGACACGTACATAGAAGTTGATTTTTTTTTCAACACTTGTGACACTCAGGTAGGTAATATCTTCCACTTTCAGAAAGAAAATAAAACACCGAAAGGCCGCATAGTTGGCTGGCAAAACAACCGCGCTTTATCGAATCTTCTAGCTGTTCTTCTCTAGAAANATCGAATCTTCTAGCTGTTCTTCTCTAGAAACATTCGCAGGAGTGTTACATCTCTAAATCATTTGAACATGACAGTTAGAGATGGAGGATTACGGCGAAAATGTCGGACATCATGTTAGGTTTCGAAGTCCTATGCACTCGGTCTGCAACATTTCTTTCCTTACTGGTCGCGAGCGGTGAGCTTCTGCCTAGGCAAATAAGGCATAGGCTGTCCACGGCAAGCCGGGCACTTCTGAAAGCCCTGATCAATATTTATTTGTATACACATTGTGTATTCATTCACCATATGTAAAATTACCAATTCAGTGGGCCTTATCACTTTATTCATGCGTCGGTCAAGTGAAAGTGTGACATTATTGGACACGTTATGTTACAAATTTGTTTATTCTTACGCTTGCGTGCAATAAAAAACAGGAAGTCAAATAAATATTTTTCGGTACTCACAAATATTTGCTTAACACTTTTTATTCAACGTTAAAGCAAGGCATTACTTTCCCTCCATCGTTATCAACTATACTGGACGCATGCTACTCAGTGTGCACGTAAAATTTACGCATATATGGAAAGTGACGTTTTTAAAATGTTTTTATTGCCTGAATATCGTTATCGCGAATAGCATTTAGCTGCCTAGGAGCTCTCCAACCCCGCAGGGACCTTGTCCAGGTGCCGAAGTCGTACTCATCGAGGACACAGGACACGGAAAATAATATATCAATTTTCCCGAACGAAATATAAAATAATTGTCCGTAGTTAATTTTGTTAAAGTGCGTCGCATAAATAAAAAATTAAAATAAAGTTCATTGCTAAATTACCAAAATGGGTCTCTATGCCTGATTGCAGTACGTGTGAGGTACTATTTCCTGGTTCGACTAGTCCAATGAAACCTCTGCTGCTCTGACGCTGAACGAGCGTGATTCGCCTCCGGAAAGCTGAGAATGTGCCATCCAATCATAAAAGTACTAGGAAACCATAGAAGTTTGGAGACTATCTTAGTCTGGAATATTTTCACGGTAAGTTGCAATATCTCTAANAAGTACTAGGAAACCATAGAAGTTTGGAGACTATCTTAGTCTGGAATATTTTCACGGTAAGTTGCAATATCTCTAACGATAATTCATACCCGTTATGAAAAGTTTGACCTCATCCAGTTTTTCAAAGGTTTGTACAATAATAACTCGGAACCTCCTACATTTACCACTCATCCATTCTCATTACCATGAGATGACTCCCGAATTTTCGCTGTGGGAATGGTGCCGGACGATGCCGCTGGTCTTCAGGTTTTCTCGGGGATATCCCGTTTCCCTGCCCCTTCATTCCGGCGCTGCTCTATACTCGCCTCGTTTCAGCCTCATCGGCTTTCAAGACCTNAAGTACTAGGAAACCATAGAAGTTTGGAGACTATCTTAGTCTGGAATATTTTCACGGTAAGTTGCAATATCTCTAATGATAATTCATACCCGTTATGAAAAGTTTGACCTCATCCAGTTTTTCAAAGGTTTGTACAATAATAACTCGGAACCTCCTACATTTACCACTCATCCATTCTCATTACCTTGAGATGACTCCCGAATTTTCGCTGTGGTAATCGTGCCGGACGATGCCGCTGGTCTTCAGGTTTTCTCGGGGATCTCCCGTTTCCCTGCCCCTTCATTCCGGCGCTGCTCTATACTCGCCTCGTTTCAGCCTCATCGGCTTTCAAGACCTCGATGTTAAGAGCCACCCAAATCTCTTCACTCACTCACTCATTCTCATCATCATGGTGGTGGACCTCGTATAGATCCATTCCGATAACACAGGATCGTGTAAAACTATCTTCTCATCTTCTCTTGAGACGTCCCACATCTATATGATGGTCTATAAAGCGACACGACCTTGGTAAAGCTTTCATATTCCATCCCCAAGAAGTGGCGAACCTAAATTTTATCTTCGACTTTACTGCAGCACTATAAACCTGAAATGGTGAAAATTGAGCCAAATCAGTGAAAACCAAAGGGAATGGCTCCACTGGAAATCAGTGAAAGATAACTAATTATTATGATGGCTGAATATAATTGTCCATAAATGTTGAGAATTCCGCTACTATAAGTCACTGGTTCCCAGTTCGTGCGATTAATTCGCCAGTCGGTAGAGGGTTCTTAACTGCCTTTCAGTAAATGGCCTTTCTCTGACGGATATCACTGATTCGGGAATACAGTATAGATTCGTTCCTAACTGTGGTGCTAATTCCTTCTTGTCTAGTGTATCAATCTCCTTACATAATAAATCTGATTTCAGTAGTTTCAATATTTCTTCAGTTCCGTCTTCTTAATGCATAATTTCTTTGAATAAAACTTATGTGTATGGGTGGTCACAACATAATTTTAAATCAATGAATAAGAAAATTCTATAACAAGTGACCCATTTCAGTTACCTGGCATGTGACATATCACGTGGCAATAATGAAGAGTTACAGAACACGCTAGAAAAATATTAGATCACGTGCGGAATAATAAAACGCATATCGGCAAAGAATACCAGAAAGGAAGCAGTGCACAAATCCTACAAAAAATGTTTTAAAGACAAAAGCAAATACGACACGATTGTTTTCAGGAATATATGTTTCTAAATTAAAATTCAATATGTTTTGGTTAAATTACTTCCACGAAAACACTTATTCCAAATCAAAATTGATGAGTTAGTTATTTCATGCAACAAAAACATTTGATATAATGTAGATCTTAAAAATTCCTTCTGAAAAACAAGTTCTAATTTCAAACGAATATGCATCAGAATGTACATATGTGGGATTTAATATCTATGTAAAGGCCTAGAATTAAGTGTCCTGAATAACTGACACTCACTCACCAACACACAGCCCAAACCATTGGATGTAAAATAATTAAAATTTACATATGGCTTCCATTTACAGTGTAGGCACCCATTATGAAAGGATTTATTTGAAATTCGACCTTTAAGAGGGTCAAAAAGAGTAAAATGTGTTTTCAAGGAATTCTCAATAGCTCATTAACCCAATGAGATAACGTTGTGCTATTAGCTTCACAATTTAGTATATACAAACATCTAAAAAACTGTTTTAGTATTTTTTGAAATTCAACCCCTTAGGGGTGAAAAGGGTAAAACGACGTATTTTCGAGGAATCTTCAATGGCTTGTCAACCCGATGATATATCATTGCATTGTTGAATTTAAAAGGCTGCATTTATAAGTGCCTAAAACATGTTTTAGAGATTTTTTGAAATTCTACCCTTAAGTGGGTGAAAAGAGTAACATGTGTCTCCGAGGACTACTCAATAGCATTAACCCGATAAGATATCGTTATGCTCCTTGCTTTTAAAAGCTGCTTATATAGGACAGGGACAGTCGCTAAAAGTGGCAGGTTTTACGGCCCGATGGCCGGCATACCCTCCATCCTCCCGCATTGCTAATGTACTCTGACGAATAAGACAGTGCACAGCACTTTCTCCTCTTCTCTCTTCTGACCATTAATTTTTCTTAGTGCCTTTACTCAGTATTCTGCCGGTTTTCTCGGTAAAACCTGCCCTCCTCGCCAATCAGAGATATTCAGACTCCTAATTTAGAAACCTTTACCCGAATACCCCCTCGTGAGTCATCATAAATTTGCTCTTCTTGCCACTTATCGTATTCCTCCAAACTTCTACCAATTTTAGTGGCAAATTCATTCCAGATCTTGTGAAGAGCTTTGTACATCATTACATTTTCTGGTATTAAGTGAATGCCCTTAATTTCAATCTCTTCCAACCATTGTCTCATGTATTCGGTCTTGAGACATTGCGTGATCCCATGATGTAGAGTATCTCAACACCACATACATTACATAAAGGATATTGCACTAACCGCAAACTATGAAGCTTCGCCTTGAAGTTTTCATGGCCTGTATAGAGATGCGTGCTATAATGGTTGATAGTAATCCATTCGCAGTCCATTCTTGCCTTGATATTCGGCAGCAGCTCATAAGTAACTCAGAAGAATCCCAATTCTCTTACCATTTCTGGAGAACTTCGGTCATGATCTCTTCCTTAGCTTCCTTTGTCAGTTTTGCTGTCCGTGCTTTCTCCGCAGTGATACTTCGGTATCTCACCAATAGATCGATGGGCAATATGCCCGCAAACACTGGGAATAATACATTAGGTGATGTTTTATATGATCGAGTAACAGTCAGCAGTGCCGCCCTTTGAGCGCTGATGAGCTTCCTCCTGTACCATGATAATTCAGCTCTGTGGTCCCACATCACAGCTCCATATGTAACTATTGCCTCAAATACTGCTTCATAGATTGCCCTTAATGTGCTGTAATTGAGGCCTCAACTCGTGTTCCCGATTCTTTTGAGTTTCTGTAACACCACCACAGCTTTCTGTTACACAGTATTCTATATGTTGAAGGAAGATCATCTTACTATCCATGATAACTCCCAGGTACTTAAACTCATGTTCATTCCCAACTGGGCACCTGCCAAAGTGCACGGTAGGTGGTCTCTGCAACTTCCCTTTGATTAGCATTATCTTGGTCTCTTCTTTAGATAACATCAGCTTCACTTTAGTTGACCGAGCCCATATCTTGTCCACCACTTCCACTGCTTTCTCTTCAAGAATTTGTCTTGAGTCTCCAGTAATCAACACCAAAGCAACATCTGCTTAGCCAAATACTGTGCAACCAGGCGGGAGACCCAGCTCCAGGAATCCGTCTAAGAGTATGTTCCATATGACCGGCCCTAGGACCGATCCCTGGGGACATCACTTCATTAGCCTTTTCTCCGCCTCTACTGTTTTGGCTGAGTGCATACTCCATCTGTCAGTGAAGAAATCCAGAATCAGTCTATAGATGTTCACTGAACATCTCTTGCTGTTAATTTGATGCATCCATTCAGGCCACTAGACATTGTCTAATGCTCCTGATATGTCCAGGAACACTCCCATAACATACTTCGCTGTAGATTATCTTATTGTTTTCATAATGGCATACAGAACGAAGCCTGTTCCCATTAATTTTTTAAGCCATATTGGTTCTCACAAATATTGCCTTCAACTTCTAGAACCATTATTAGTCTTCTGTTTATTAATTTCTTGAAGACTTTGCCCAGCACCGGAAACAATATCAACAACCTATACGATTTAGGGTTCTCAGGATCCTTATTATCGGCTTTATACAATACTCTTAGACATCCTGGTTTCTAAGGGGCTGGAAACACATCGGTTCTGAGAAAGTTATTATATATCTCCAGCAGATTGTTCTTTATCCTGGAGTAGCATTTCTTACCTATTTCTGCAGTAAAGCCATCCTTTCCAGGTGCTTTTCCATTCTTAATTTGGTAGAACACTGCTGTTAATTCTTCCAGGTCGAATTCTGGCATTTTCTCACGATATGGAATTATAGTCATGGACTTTATCTTCCAGGCATACTTCTCCCCCTCTTCATCCTGGGAGCCAACAGGTAGAAGAGTGTGGAATGGTATATTCATAGATCTTTGCAGATCTGTTATTATTTCACCATTACCTTAAATATATGGTGCGGGAGTAGCACTTTTCATTTTATTAGCAGCCATCTTATACACCAGGCCAAATGGATCCCCATTTCCAACCTGCTTAACAAATTCTTCCAATCACTTGATCTTCTTCTGTCGAACCCTATTGAAGTATGCTTGTTTCTTTTGCTTATACATGCGAGAGAATTGCTGACGCTCTTCTGCTCGTAGTCTGTGAAGTTTCCTTCTCTCCCTTTGCAAGTCTTTCCTCTCTGTCTCCAGAGATCCCTGTCCCACCATGACAGGTTTGGTAACCCATGCGTAGACTTCTGAAGGTTATCTTGACATGTGTCCTGAATTACTTTTGTGATAGCTGCGACTCTTGTTTACACATCCTCTTGTTGCAGCTCAGGACATTTTCTTAGCATACGCAACAGAGCCCGGTCAAAAGTTGGCCAATCAGCTGTTCTGTGTATATATTTGACTTCCCTTTCCATATTCGAAGGGATGTGTTTCCTTCCAGCACCATATATTTCATAGACAATCAGTCTATGGTCACTAGAACTTTCATCAAGTACTTTCCAATTTCCGACAGTCCTTAGCCTTACTGTTCATGACAGTTATGTCTATATACAAGCAACTCTCGATGTGTGGAGTGTCACATTGTCCTGCTGGAATTGTCCCACGTCTGTTGGAATGCACAAACGACATCAATGTGTGCAGGTGATAGGACAGGATGCTTACGTATCTGTCACCTATCAGAGTCGTATCTAGACGTATCAGGGGTCCCATTTCATGCTAACTGCACACGCCCCATACTATGACAGAGTCTCCACCAGCTTAAACAGTCCCCTGTTGACATGTAGGGTCCATGGAGACATTTAGCAAAAAAGTGTAGAGAAGGGGACTCAACTTGCTCAAGATGTGATAATAAGAGACATGAATTTTGTTTGGTGCAATCTCTGCTGTGTGACGTACGTGGTGTTGATGGCACAATGTATCATGTCATCACAAACTGTCTGAAGACAGTATATATAAGAGAATAGCTCCAAGGAATTACAGAAAGGGACTTGGCATGAGATTGGAAAATGTCTCAAGAAGTCTTTTCAATGAGAGCATTCCGCACTTTAGCGTCACATTCCAGTACCGCATTAACCCTGTCCACGTCCCTCTTACCAGTTCAATGGCTGACCGCAACCACTTTCATAAAGTTACCTAAATTCAAACCTCCGAAATCTCCTGTGCGAAAGCTTTGCCTGAAAATTGCCTCAGGTAAATCCCCATTATCTTTTGTTTGTTGTACATCATATACCACTACTTTAGGGCCCCTTATCTTGGGAGCCTCAAGTTTCAGACCAAGTTCTTTGATTTTGGCCTGATTATTAATTTTCTCCGGGGTTTGCTCATTCCCTGCTTCGATCAGTACTCCTTCATTTCTTATGCCTCTTATATTTCGTATTTGGAGGCCATCACTCTTAGGAACAAATCCCTTCTTTATCTTAACCTTAGTTTCTAGGCCGAATGTCCCCTTTTTTTTCAGAGTACACCAAAACCATCTTCTTTGCAGGTTTTGGCTTTCTTCTTTCACCACCTGTGCATAACTCAGTATGCCAGGTACTTCTTCGTCTGCAGGACTTAGGCCAGCACTCATGTTTCCAGAATTTTCCTGCTCAGCCTGTTGTAACATTCCGATCAATTTGCCATTTTCGATAAGCACCTTATCGACTAATCCCTGCAGTTGATTATGCCGAAGGCGCAGCGAATTGGCTTGTGTGCTATTTATCTTGGAATATTTTCTAAGCAGCTATTCCATCATACTATATACTAACTCCTTAGCCTCTTTGTGTGTTCTTTCTACACTGTTTTCAATTCGCTGGATAAAATTACTTTCAATGAGTGAATCACTCCCAGTGCCTGTTTCCCTTACATGTTGCTCGAAACGCATTTTCTTCTTGGCATTATAGCCTTCAAGGCTCTTTGAAGATCCAGGAACATAACAACCTCAGCTCCTGATGTTTCCTCTCCTCCTGTTACTTCAGGCACCACATCTGATGTATTATTTTCAGGAGAAATCCTTGTAGTAGTCTTTGCTGTCTTACTTTTCCACCCAACAGTTCCGAATTCCTGTACCTTCTGCTTGGTGGTCCATAAATCAGAGTCAGAATCTTCTTCATCCAACGAGTCTTCAGATCCTTCTCTTCTTCTTGTTTGTGAAGATATAACTTCCATGTACTCTGCTTCGTATTTGCCTCATCATATATCTCCATGAGCCAGTAGTCTACCACACTCCTTTCCATTCTGCTTATGACATACCAAATTTGTTGGTGCCATTTGGTTTCCTTCAGATACATCTGGAGTTGCTCCCAGTTGAACTCTGTATCCATGAGCCGGTTGACCACGGCTGTGGCTATAGATTTAGGGACATTTCCTTGTCCAAACAGTCCCTTAAGTTCTTTGCACCTTTCCTTTAAAGGCTTTGGTTTCACATTCAAAGTAATAGCATCCATTACAGAAACTTTTACCTAACTAAATGGGGTTGATTTTGATGTAATTTGCACGCTCGCGTCGCTGCAAGTCCTGTACAACTGACGACACTTGCAACCGTTCAAAAACGTTATAGTTCAACTAATACACAAATTCACTTACACATATATACACACAAGTCCACTCTGTCCTTCTATTTTGGATGAGGAGCTAACCTCACATGCCAGGGACTCAAAGCCCAAGGCCAGCATTGTTCTTCTTTGCTCCCTCTTACACATCTGTGAGTAATCTCTAGGAAGATTATGGCCACGCACATACTCCCTGGCACGAGTCCAGCGGATTGATCAACTCACATCCCATTTCTCCACCCAGCCATGCAGAGGCAGGGGCCACAGTGCCACACTACCTCTTTTTCTTGCAGGCTTAAGACTCAATTTCTAAAGGCAGATTTCCTTCTTAACATTTATATCCAAATCTCAGGGTGATTCTCCCTTAAGGTACCACTTCTCAAGGAGGGCTTAGCTCGGGGCGGCACCGTTCTGGGCAGTACCCCAAGAAAGCCTAGCTAAAAGAGGCAGGTTTTACGGCCAGAAGGTCGGCACACCCTCCATCTTCCTGCATTACAATTATACTCAGATGAGTAAGGCAGCACATGTCACTTTCTCCTCTTCTTTCTTCGGGACTTGACTTTTCTTTGTGCTATACATGGTAGCCTACTAGCTTTCTCAGTAAAACCTGCCCTCACCAATCAGAGATATTCCGACTTCTAGCATTGAAGCCTTTACCCGAATACCCTCTCATGGGTCCTCGGAAAGCTCTTCTCGCCATTTGTCGTATTCATAAGCCCTTTGCCAATTCTTGTAGCGAACTCTTGCCATAAGTTGTTAAGAGCTTTGTCTTTCATGACATTTTCCAATATCACGCCAAGTCCCTTTCTGCAATTCCTTTGAGCCATTCTCTTATATCTTCTGTCTTCAGACAGTTCGTGATGACATGATACATTGTGTCATCAACACCACATACATCACACAGCGGAGATTGCACCAAACAAAATTCATGAGGCTTCGCCTTGAAGTTGCCATGTCCCATAAATAGTGGTGCGCTATAGTGGTTCATGGTAATCCACTGGGACTTCATTCTTTTTTACCCATCTGGAAGCAACTCAAAGGTAACTCTTCCCTTTTCCGAACTCAACCATCTGTCTTGCTATTCCATTGTAACTTCAGTCAGAAGGTCTTGTTTTTCTTTCTTACTTGGTCTTCCATTCCATGCTCTCTCCGCCATGATTCCAAGTACTTTGACCAATACTGGAAGTGCCTCATTTGATACTGTCCTGTATGCCCTTGTTACTGTCAGAATTACCATCCTCTGAGCAGTAACCAGTTTCCTTTTGTGCCATAGCAGATCTGCCCTGTTGTACCATATAACAGCGCTAATCTTCAATTACTGCTCTGTAGATTGTCTTCAGAGTGCTGAAGCTCAATCCCAAATGGTATTACCAATACTTTTCAATTGTTGGAACACAACAATTGCCTTGTTAGATACATATTCAATATGCTTCAGGTAACTGTTCTTTTCCTCCAGGATGACTCTCAGATATTTCATCTCACTCACATACTGCACGGATTCCCCGCCAAAGTGCACAGCAAGTGGCCTGCTTAATGTTCCCTTCAGCAACATGGTCTTTGTTTTTGCAATGGAGAACTTTAGCTTGACTTTCAATGACGTGAAAATTGTAAAACAACACATACATGGTATGTGAATTAACATGACGCAGTTGTAAAAGAACTAAAACTGACGGTAAAATTGCTTAGTAAAACAGTGGAAAATGTACACAAATTGTATATTTACCATCACAGTGAATCTGTGATTTTACTTTTTTGTAAGTGAAAAAAGACACATACACTGTGGTGAAATTACAATTGCGACGTTTGTAAATTTCTAGCAGTAGAAGAAAAAAAATACACGGATGTTCCATTTTATTTTTTGCTACATAGTAATTGCAATTTTACACCATTCCATGTAAAATTAGTTGTACAATGTCTACATGTTATTTTACTAATTTGTGGGATAAAGTTACCTCAGTGTAAAATTACACCGACTTTATTGGAGACACTGCTGCCACGTACATTTTTTGTAGCACGCTTTGTAGTATTCGGGGAGGATTCGGTTTCGATTCCCTCTTAGGTCATCTTGATTTCAGTTTAAAGTGGTTTTTCCGTAATAGCTCCATGCAAATGCTTGAATGGATCCTTGATACAGTCCAATACCGATTTCTTCACCGTTCCTGCTTGTCTGCGCAATATGCTCCGTCTCTAATAACAGTATAACAGTACAACTGTCCACGATACGTTAAGCCCTGCCTACCGACCTATCCAACAAAATACTGCTGTGTCAGGTGACACATAAACTATACTTAGTTATAAAAAAATGTTCTCTCAATTTAATTTATTAAGCAGAATTGAAAAATGTAGGACCACCTTTCATTATTTTTTATATGGTAAATAATTAATTTAATTTATGATTTTCTTTATATTCTGTATCCATGTCTCTATGGAAGTCCATTGCTCAGTTTAATGTAGTTTTGTATGAAGTTTAATGTTTTTTGTCCATTTCTCTAAGGCTTCTGCCAGTTCGGAATTTATTGAAAAAATTAATGGAAGTCTCAGGAAGAACTCTTGATTAATCTACCACCGTAGCCCGGCGTTTTTAAATTCGATTTACGACTGCATCACCCTAAAGTGGAGCATCCGTGTGCTGGAAGGCACGCATCATGGCGGCGTCCCAAATAGTTACTCTGCGAGTAAACCTTTCTCTCTGGCTGTCCCAAAACACTTTGAGTAAATGTTTAACTCGCTCTCGGCAGTGTCCCAAAACTGCAGAGTAGTTACTCTGAGCATCTTGCCAGAGTAAAACTTTTACACGCACTATTTCAGCGAGCAACGAGGGCGCAGACGGAAAGTGGTGGAAAGTAAAATAGAATTAAACAAATTGAAAGGAAATGTGTACATTCTGTTTACAGACACACACGGAAAAATTACAAATGACAAGTGATAAAATTTGTATTTTTATTTAAAAGTTGACTGTTATAAAGCTTATATTTTTATACATAATGTTTATGGTTAATCTATCGCAAGTAAAGCTGTTTAAGTTCATAACTAATATTTCGAAAAAGAAAGAATTTGGAGAAAGGGACAATACAATTTTTGAATTTACATTGGTTGCTTAATCAGTACATATTTGTTAACACAACACTATTTGTATCATGCTCGTTCCAAAATCAAGTTTATTTTAGCTTTCCTCGACTGTTACTCTCTGTTACTTTACTCTACTCTCGGAGTAACGTTTTAGAATGCCGCCCAGAAGAATCGACGTCTCCGACGTCAGGATGATGACGTCACAGCTGGCCTGGCCGGGAGCGTAAGCTTTGACGTGTGTCGACTAACTTCTATTTCTTACATCCTACACAATCACACCACTGCACATATGGAACTGAAATTTAAGGTTAAATAGTAATAAAATTATATTTTCATGTGAATATAAACCTAGTGGCCGAGTTAAGATAAATATTTATTATGCTCTTTGATATGAACTAGCCGCGGCCAGAACTTAACTACTTTATTACTTCATTGAACTGAATGACCGGAACCTACCTAAAATACCTAATTATGATAAAGACTTCCTAGTTAAATAACATTTCCTTTGTAAGAAATGTGGTGTTAATTGGTCAAAATTCACCATTATGTAAACGACTTTCTTTTTTGAACAGCATCAGACTTTACTAATTTTTGTCAATTAAAAAATTATGCCTTATATAAATGTACCTTTATTTTGCCTCACTAACAGCCATAGCGTTAAACATTTTGTGCTCGTTTTCGTTTGAATGAAAATGGTTTGATAATTATTTGTGAAAAAACTATGTTATTTTCAGCCTGGTGTAGCTTTCACTGAAGGTAAGGTAAATGTGCGTTGTTTATGCATATTTTTGTCTTGTGTCATATTTGTTCTTGTCCTTACTTTTTTTATTGCAAATATGTTGAATTCCCTTGCTTTAACACGTTGCACTTAATTCTGCCATCCACCATCTGTATAATTAGGCCACAGTCAAACCTTCGTGCACTCTCTCTCTCTCTCTCTCTCGCTGTAGTTATTTTCAGTTATAAACCCATTACTCGCTAGTACAGTTCTAAAATTACTGCTTAGGGCCTGCTACATCTTCACACCTTACGCTGCTTGAAATAAAATGAACCACCTAAAGAAAGCTAGACTTAGCTGGTGCTTCAGGAATCTCGAAAGGTTGATGATCTCCGCTTGTCCTGCCCCACGGGCAGATCTGCACCGTACAGCGACCTGAGTATACGTGCGTTTGGAAGTATCATGAATGCCCAGACATGCAACAGTTGCATGCCGTTCTGTGGGGTCAGTCCCCCGTGAAAGATATTCCGACAATACACATGTCCCGTAACAGATGGCGGAGCTCTTTGAATTGGCCTGGATTATAATGCATTAAGCCCGCTTTACACTATCCTCAGTTGCCTGCATTATTTCGTACGTAAAATTCTACAAATATCATTACCACAGTGCGTTATTTTCGTGTACGGTACGTAGTAACATAAATAATATTTTTAAATCTGAAATCTTGTACGTAAACATGCAAAGTATGCTATCGGACTTGTATAAACTGTTCATGGTAGATTTACCACTTTTGAAATACCCACTCAGAACATAAGAGTGCTCAACGTTGGGTTATTGGAGATGCAAATCGCAAAATGAAGATCAAAATTAACGAGATTAAAACTAAAAAGTGAAAACATATTTATAAAAACTAATTATAAATTGACTACGCTACTTTAATTTATTGGTCGTTTAAAACACGAAGACTGTCAATTGAAAATATGAATTTGGCAATATTATTTTTTTACCTTCCTTATGACATGATGCAATGGGGGAGGGGGTGCCGCGGTACCCCCCTTGCGCCGGCCTATGGCTCATAATTCACTTACTGTCAGTTTTGTTTCTCTTCACAAGTACAGGGCGATTTTATTCGTACGTCGCTCACGTGTTAACTATGAAAGGTATAATCATGTTAATAGGAATTTTATTAAATTATTTTTACTCTCTTAGGGGCCGCGGTGGTGTAGTGGTTAGACTACTCGCCTCCCATCTGGGCAAACCGGGTCCGATTCCCGGCGTGGTCGCTCCCGGATTTTCGCACTTGGGAATCGTGCCGGTCTATGCCGCTGGTCGGCGGGTTTTCTCGGGGATGTCCCGTTTCCCCTGCCATTTCATTCCGACGCGGCTCCATAATCGCCTCGATCATCCTCGTCGGCTCTCAAGACCTCGTTGTTAAGAGCCGCCCAAATCTCTTCGCTCGCTCACTCTGCCGGTTTCATTACGCGATACCTGGATGCATTGTAATGAACAAAGTGTATTCATGAATAATGAAGAGGCTTGTTTTTTTAGTCTGCTACATTGCTTTAATGTCTCTACACACACGATGTTATTGATGTATAACAGCTTGCAGAAAATGAGATTCCTGAAGGGGGCAACACTCTCACGTTACTCGGTGTCAAGAAGGGGAGGCGGATGAACAGACATCGGCGGAGAAGGTAACCAACCGGCACGACAAGTGCGGTGACAGACGGGCGCTCGCAGTATGTCACGACACAGGGGCCGCAGTGGCCGCGTGGCTAGTGAACCCCCCTCCCCCAACCACGGAGATCAGAGATTGATACCCAGCATCTTCACACGATGGGTTTTTGCACGCGGGACACGTGGTGGACGTTGCCTTTTACTGGTGCGTTTTCGTGGGGTGCTCCCGTTTGGCCCCAACCTGCATTCTCGCACCGCTCCATAGGGTCTCAACATTTCACATCAAGGACTATGGGCACATACGCGTCTGAACTCACCTGGAAAGCCACATTTCGGTCGCGTTATCCCCACTGAAGTGTGTACCGATTCATAAATATTACTATTAATGACATATAATAATAAGAGACAAACACTTAGCTACACGAGCAAATGACTACCCAGAAAGGTTGAGTTATTTTTAATTCCCTCAAAGGCGACGGCATCTACTGACCGCAATGGGCTCCGAACCACATTATTCCCAATGCTCCCACCAAAACTGACAGCGATACAGGGGAAGTAGTCGGATGAGTTAACGCCGTGTTAAAAATGCGTTGTTTAAATTTGTGTACGCGGAATTTATTTAAGTTTAATGCATATTAAAGAAAACATTGGCAAATTAATAATTTATTTAAACCACTACCAATTTCACAGTTTTACTTGATTAGATCAGCATTAATACTATGACAGGCTCCAAGAAATTTGTAAATTTGGCGGAAGGATACTAAATGAACAGAAAAAAAGTATATCCTAGCAGGACTTATTTAAATGCGTAAAGTAAAATATATTTGAATGCTGGTAACTAATTATATACGTCATTAGTTTATACACTGNCTACCTAAAATACCTAATTATGATAAAGACTTCCTAGTTAAATAACATTTCCTTTGTAAGAAATGTGGTGTTAATTGGTCAAAATTCACCATTATGTAAACGACTTTCTTTTTTGAACAGCATCAGACTTTACTAATTTTTGTCAATTAAAAAATTATGCCTTATATAAATGTACCTTTCTTTTGCCTCACTAACAGCCATAGCGTTAAACATTTTGTGCTCGTTTTCGTTTGAATGAAAATGGTTTGATAATTATTTGTGAAAAAACTATGTTATTTTCAGCCTGGTGTAGCTTTCACTGAAGGTAAGGTAAATGTGCGTTGTTTATGCATATTTTTGTCTTGTGTCATATTTGTTCTTGTCCTTACTTTTTTTATTGCAAATATGTTGAATTCCCTTGCTTTAACACGTTGCACTTAATTCTGCCATCCACCATCTGTATAATTAGGCCACAGTCAAACCTTCGTGCACTCTCTCTCTCTCTCTCTCTCGCTGTAGTTATTTTCAGTTATAAACCCATTACTCGCTAGTACAGTTCTAAAATTACTGCTTAGGGCCTGCTACATCTTCACACCTTACGCTGCTTGAAATAAAATGAACCACCTAAAGAAAGCTAGACTTAGCTGGTGCTTCAGGAATCTCCAAAGGTTGATGATCTCCGCTTTTCCTGCCCCACAGGCAGATCTGCACCGTACAGCGACCTGAGTATACGTGCCTTTGAAAGTATCATGAATGCTCGGACATGCAACAGTTGCATGCCGTTCTGTGGGGTCAGTCCCCCGTGAAAGATATTCTGACAACACACGTGTCCCGTAACAGATGGCGGAGCTCTTTGAATTGGCCTGGATTATAATGCATTAAGCCCGCTTTACACTATCCTCAGTTGCCTGCATTATTTCGTACGTAAAATTCTACAAATATCATTACCACAGTGCGTTATTTTCGTGTACGGTACGTAGTAACATAAATAATATTTTAAAATCTGAAATCTTGTACGTAAACATGCAAAGTATGCTATCGGACTTGTATAAACTGTTCATGGTAGATTTACCACTTTTGAAATACCCACTCAGACCATAAGCGTGCTCGGCGTTGGGTTATTGGAGATGCAAATCGCAAAATGGAGATCAACATTTACGAGATTAAAACTAAAAAGTGAAAACATAGTTATAAAAATTCATTATAAATTGTCTACGCTACTTTAATTTATTGGTGGTTTAAAACACGAAGACTGTCTATTGAAAATACGAAATTGGCAATATTATTTTTTTATCTTCCTTATGACATGATGCAATGGAGTAGGGGGTGCCGTGGTACCCCTCTTGCGCACGCCTATGGCTCAGAATTCACTTTCTGTCAGTTTTGTTTCTCTTCACAAGTACAGGGCGATTTTATTCGTACGTCGCTCGCGTATTAACTGTGAAAGTATAAACAAGTTAATACGTTTTTCATTATATTATTNGTACAGGGCGATTTTATTCGTACGTCGCTCGCGTATTAACTGTGAAAGTATAAACAAGTTAATACGTTTTTCATTATATTATTTTTTCTCTCTTAGGGGCCGCGGTGGTGTAGTGGTTAGACTACTCGCCTCCCACCTAGGCAAACCGGGTCCGATTCTCGGCGTGGTCGCTCCCGGATTTTCGCACTTGGGAATCGTGCCGGTCTATGCCGCTGGTTGGCGGGTTTTATCGGGGATGTCCCGTTTCCCCTGCCATTTCATTCCGACGCGGCTCCATAATCGCCTCGATCACCCTCGTCGGCTCTCAAGACCTCGTTGTTAAGAGCCGCCCAAATCTCTTCGCTCGCTCACTCTGCCGGTTTCATTACGCGATACCTGGATGCATTGTAATGAACAAAGTGTATTCATGAATAATGAAGAGGCTTGTTTTTTTAGTCTGCTACATTGCTTTAATGTCTCTACACACACGATGTTATTGATGTATAACAGCTTGCAGAAAATGAGATTCCTGAAGGGGGCAACACTCTCACGTTACTCGGTGTCAAGAAGGGGAGGCGGATGAACAGACATCGGCGGAGAAGGTAACCAACCGGCACGACAAGTGCGGTGACAGACGGGCGCTCGCAGTATGTCACGACACAGGGGCCGCAGTGGCCGCGTGGCTAGTGAACCCCCCTCCCCCAACCACGGAGATCAGAGATTGATACCCAGCATCTTCACACGATGGGTTTTTGCACGCGGGACACGTGGTGGACGTTGCCTTTTACTGGTGCGTTTTCGTGGGGTGCTCCCGTTTGGCCCCAACCTGCATTCTCGCACCGCTCCATAGGGTCTCAACATTTCACATCAAGGACTATGGGCACATACGCGTCTGAACTCACCTGGAAAGCCACATTTCGGTCGCGTTATCCCCACTGAAGTGTGTACCGATTCATAAATATTACTATTAATGACATATAATAATAAGAGACAAACACTTAGCTACACGAGCAAATGACTACCCAGAAATGTTGAGTTATTTTTAATTCCCTCAAAGGCGACGGCATCTACTGACCGCAATGGGCACCGAACCACATTATCCCCAATGCTCCCACCAAAACTGACAGCGATACAGGGGAAATAGTCGGATGAGTTAACGCCGTGTTAAAAATACGTTGTTTAAATTTGTGTACGCGGAATTTATTTAAGTTTAATGCATATTAAAGAAAACATTGGCAAATTAATAATTTATTTAAACCACTACCAATTTCACAGTTTTACTTGATTAGATCAGCATTAATACTATGACAGGCTCCAAGAAATTTGTAAATTTGGCGGAAGGATACTAAATGAACAGAAAAAAAGTATATCCTAGCAGAACTTATTTAAATGCGTAAAGTAAAATATATTTGAATGCTGGTAACTAATTATATACGTCATTAGTTTATACACTGTGATTTTTAACTTTTCAATTGCTAGATTTTTGCTAAAAATTGAAGATGTAAACCACTGTCACGTCGTAAAATTGGGTCATATGCACATTTTAATTATTCACTTGTTTATATATTTGTAAGATGGAAATGATTTCACAGATATTATTTTCGTTGGCACATTACTTATGTTAATTGGTATGTAATTTCACCGCTCGCTTAAATTTGTTCTTATTTTATCAGAAACATATTTATATGTATTTCCAGTATTTCCGTTGACACCGTAACTAAGTGACGTGAAGAGTAATTCTTGTCTCTAGTTCTCTCGTGATTGGTCAGTTGTAGACGGCGTTATTTAATTAAGTGTTTGAAAGAATTTTTTTTAGCCACTTGGTGTTTGAATGCAGAACGATAGCCCGCGTGAGTTTAGCTCTCAGGGTTTTAATTTAGTTTATATTACAAGCACCCGAGTTCGAACCTGAAAACAGGCCGTCCCGAAGGAGACGCAGACGCGAGGCAAGTCTAAGGAAGAAGCAGGACTGTATCGGTCGCCGCCCGCGTAGATTGTCAGGGTTATTTAGCTGGAACTACCGCGTGTGATGAAATGTGCTGGGACTGTAATGGCACTACAGACCCGAGAGCCAGAACAGTGAAGCCCACGAAGAGAGGTCCTCCAGCATCCAGGGGGAAACGACTGCCGACAACGAGATCGAAAGGAACGCCTAGAACTTCAAGAATTATTCGTTTTTAAATTACAATCAGCTATGTTTGAGAACTATTTTATTAAGAAACAGAGAAGGCATATATTTATCAAGTAGAACTGACTCCAAATTAATGTAAGCACGGACACCTTGAAACCCAGAATATCACTCTTAAAACTCGGAGCTAGTCTGGAGCGAAGGAAAAAACCTATTAACTTATTTTCCTGGAAGTTAGAAATTTTCCATTGCCAAGTCTAACTTAAAATGGAACACATCAGTCACGAGAAATTCTAGTGTTGCTGAGGCCACGCGTAAAGCCTAGTCTGTAAATTGATTGCATTATTCCTATCACAATTCATCTGATCGAAAGAAAATTAATTGAATTCCACATTTTTCTGGCCACGTCTCTGCTGAGCAATCATTTCGAGTAGCAGTGGATATTTTCCTAGAGATTATTCTCGTGTAATTGTCAAGTTATTTGCGAGTGTTCTTCTGTCACACACGTATCTTCCTTGCACCTGTGTTACACCGTGTCTCCCTACACGGGCCTAACTACCTACATCCTCACACGTAAGGCATCCGAGTTGGTAAGCTACATCTGGTGCCGTGGCGGGGTTTAATATACATACATATTTATAAGCCTACTTATCCCTTATTTTATAAAATTAATAACGAATGGTTTAATTATATGGTATTATAAATGAGAGATACAATGGAAATTTAATAGATTTTGATGGTTCAGATAATTAAATAATGTTATAAACGAGAAAATAACGAATAATATAAACGTTTTTAATATAGAGTTTTCGCTAAACTAATTTTTTGTAATTAAAGTGTGTAACGGTTTAAGTGATTATGAATAGTGTGTACAAAATTCGAAAACTATTTGGTGGTAGGATTGCAAAAGAATATAATAATAGAAACTGTATTCTTAACAATGAAGAAAAATTCAGTTCCATATATTACACCTTNAGATTGCAAAAGAATATAATAATAGAAACTGTATTCTTAACAATGAAGAAAAATTCAGTTCCATATATTACACCTTAAAAGGAAAAGGGATAATATAGAAAAAAGCTATTTAAGGAGGTAATGTAGTTTCCTATTTCGAAATAAAGGAACAGCATAAATATATGAATCACCTCGATTCAAAACAAACGATGACTTATGTAGAAGAGTTTCTTACACGGAGAGTAAAAATACTGGGTGAAAATGTATTGACAAATAATGTTATACGTATTTATGTGCTGTTACGTAACAAATAACTAATTATATTATACATTTTATATTAAATATTACACGAAGTTACCTTAATTGTAATATCGTGTTTGAGCCACTGCGCTACACTACAAAATTCAGAACATATAACAAAATAAATTTCTTAAATTTAAAAATATTATTAACTGCAACTATGTGATATTGAAATTTACATAACTATCTTGAAAAAAAATGCTGCCCAAATCTCTTCACTCCCTCACTATATTTCAAGACGGAACATTTTCCATTCATGATTTAATAAACCCCCCCGGCGCTCTTATAAAAAACTAAAGCCCATTTTGAAAGATAATAAGCATTTTTTGTTGAAGTCTTGAATGGCTTGCCAACTTACTGCAAGATAATTTTGATCGGATTGTTCATCCGGGCTCGCAGCATTTATAACCAATTAAGTAACATTTCGCTAAACGTTATTCNATAATTTTGATCGGATTGTTCATCCGGGCTCGCAGCATTTATAACCAATTAAGTAACATTTCGCTAAACGTTATTCCTAATAACTTGCTTTGTTACTTCAGATTCCTTTCAAATACTCGCACGCTGCAATAAACGCGTTTAATGCTTGTTTGTTACTCAAAAGCTTCAAATGTAATATGGCACCCAAAATGAGAAAATTTCAAATGTGCATATAGGTGAGTTACATGTTTTGTATAAAGCATCACAAGATTAACCGCAATCTCAATCAGATGTCCAACTTTGCGTTCGAGTTAAAAAAAAACTTAGAAGTAAAAAATGTTGTGTTTTTAGGTATTATATTCATTAAATATTTGTATCATTATTTCATTTTACCTACTTTCAATGTGTATACTTAACGTACTAATTTTACCACGATGACCTTTCTTGAGATCTTGCTGGCACAATGTAATTTTGAGGCTGACAGCGCAAAGTCTTATAAATGCGGATTGCGAATTATGACGGTATCGCCACTTAGCATCAGCTTTAATTTAATACTACATTATTACCATGCTCAAAAATCTCCGTGGCGTGGTTTTCCTGCAGTCCAGAGCCAGATAGCAAGGGCGGGGAAAACAGGAGATCCCCGAGNAAAAAATCTCCGTGGCGTGGTTTTCCTGCAGTCCAGAGCCAGATAGCAAGGGCGGGGAAAACAGGAGATCCCCGAGAAACCCGCCGACCAGCGGCATCGTCTGGTATGATTCCAGGGTTAAACCCGTTTCNATAATTTTGATCGGATTGTTCATCCGGGCTCGCAGCATTTATAACCAATTAAGTAACATTTCGCTAAACGTTATTCTTAATAACTTGCTTTGTTACTTCAGATTCCTTTCAAATACTCGCACGCTGCAATAAACGCGTTTAATGCTTGTTTGTTACTCAAAAGCTTCAAATGTAATATGGCACCCAAAATGAGAAAATTTCAAATGTACATATAGGTGAGTTACATGTTTTGTATAAAGCATCACAAGATTAACCGCAATCTCAATCAGATGTCCAACTTTGCGTTCGAGTTAAAAAAAAACTTAGAAGTAAAAAATGTTGTGTTTTTAGGTATTATATTCATTAAATATTTGTATCATTATTTCATTTTATCTACTTTCAATGTGTATACTTAACGTACTAATTTTACCACGATGACCTTTCTTGAGATCTTGCTGGCACAATGTAATTTTGAGGCTGACAGCGCAAAGTCTTATAAATGCGGATTGCGAATTAAGACGGTATCGCCACGTAGCATCAGCTTTAATTTAATACTACATTATTACCATGCTGAAAAATCTCCGTGGCGTGGTTTTCCTGCAGTCCAGAGCCAGATAGCAAGGGCGGGGAAAACAGGAGATCCCCGAGAAACCCGCCGACCAGCGGCATCGTCTGGTATGATTCCAGGGTTAAACCCGTTTCTCCTTGGTGGGAGGTGAGCAGTCTAAATGTATGCATAAAAGTTACCTTTTTTTGTGGGACAGACATACTCCATGTAATTAAGTGTAAAAAGAATTACATTACGCCTCCCCTTCCCCTCCCGCGAGTACAGTAAAAACTTGCTGTTCTCTTTTAAAAGTAAAATACTGCATATTAACGAGAGATGAGATTATTGAAAATAAAACATATAAACAATTAAAATATAACTTAATTTATGGATGTATATGTGGCGTAGTGGTTGGTGCACTTGAAGTTCCGGGTTCGATTCTAGTCCCTTGGTTTAAATTTGCAAAATCGTGGTTGGGTTGGGACATGCGTTACAGAGCCGTCTAAAATGTGTTTCGTGCAGTCCAGACTGACATGTGATTCCTTACGCCATAATAACTAATGTGTATCATCAAATACATCAATTACATTATATATAGAATTCCAAATAATAGCTCTGATCAAGCAGGGATTTTTTTTTTTTTTGAGAATTACAACACTTGTAATTCTACAGGATATCCGTCGGTAGGTTACAGTACATTTTTGTACAAATACTGAAAATATCCCGTACACTTTTCAAGCAATTTCTTGCAAAGTTTACAAAGATTTTCTTGCGGTGTTACCCAGAATTTTTTTTGGCAACTTGTTTCCAAACATTTTTTCCGTTAAAATACAAAAAAACTAGTACTGTGCGCGGGCCAGCGTGTCAAGAGTATATCGTGAGTTCATGGATTCGCGTGAAAACACCTCCGCCAAGGACAACTGCCGTACAATGTGTCGAAGACGGCTAGCTTGGTTGGTACCAGCGGATATAGTCAATCCACGGTTACTTCCTACTTTTCTGAACCCCTGCTAAAGTTCTACCTCTAGTATATTCCTCCGCCTCGTGCAAACTTAACTAATTCTAAAAAAATTACACCAGAGGGCCAACGCACCGCGTTCGTGCGCACTCAGTGTAATCATATTTTGCAGAAGAACTATTTCTAACTAGGCATTACCAACACACCAATTTTGTCATTGTTTTTATTCATATTAATTATAAATGAAATATTATAATTTTCTTGATAAAATACAAATAAAACTTAAATTTAACCAAAAATAAAGTATTTTTATGTTAAAATAAGTATAAAGCACTTGTGATATATGACATGTATAGGGTACAACAAACGCGTCATTCATGGGGTAATTTTTCAAAGGTTTGATTCAAAAAGTGTGAAGAAGCCGCCAATGGACTACAGACAGGCCACAGTGCAGCAGATCACTCGCCATTTCAATACTGGATCACAATNGTGAAGAAGCCGCCAATGGACTACAGACAGGCCACAGTGCAGCAGATCACTCGCCATTTCAATACTGGATCACAATGACCAGTGAGCAGACATACCATGCAGAAACCTCGCTATAGGGTACAGAAGCCGCCGCCTCACTAGGGTACTTCTGCTAATCGCACTTCGCAATGCTCAACGATTAAGGCGGCCGCCTGGGTAGGCCGCCGAACGGTGTGCAGAGTTCCAACAGAAAACGTTTTATTAAAAAACAGTCCAACGTGACTGAGTGACATCTGCTTCCGAATGTCAGTTAAGAAACGTCACGCGTCTGTATACGTTTCTCAGTTTCCCCATTTCTCTCTAAAGCTTGTTTTTGTGATAGTGAAAATGGTTCAAACGGGTGTTTTCACTGCCGTTTTTAGGTATGAACAGTCCGGTATAAAACAATAAAAAAAAGGAATAAGGAGTGCATCAAACCTTCATTTGTATTAATACGTCATAAAATGGTAGGGTCTCCGCTAAAAGTCTCATGGAGGCGCGTTATCGACGGCAAGACTGCACGCCAGTCCAGTGCTTTGCGCGCAGAGGCGATGAGAGAGTTGATTCCCAATGTATCGGCCACCGCTAGCGCTTCCACGCTTTTAGGCCTCAGACGTGCAAAATTCCTTCCACCAGGCGGCCACCTTAACGTGGGCGTGGGAACGCCGCCGAGGTCGCCTGGAGGGATGAGCTGAGGCACACGTTGGTACACGCCGATGGCAGAGTACGGGGGTGTGTCGCCAAGCAAGCATCATGAAGCGATGGATCTCTCGTACGGGGACTGTTTACACGAGACGAATTGGCACTCTCCTGGTACCCGTCCCCATCGACTCTCACTGACGGAACGATAGATCCCGCAGATCTCGTGCGCCGATTTCTGCGCCTACATCACACCGCAGTTAGACCTACGTCTACGCCGGAACAATGCACCGGCCCACCGCTCCCGAATTCTGATCGAGTAGTAGCGTGGAAAACTACACGGATTTGAGTTCGTTTGCTTGGTCGCCCGAAGTCATCCGACCTCGGTCTTATCAAACACATCTGGGACGATGTCAAGAGCCTGCTCTGACTGATCTCAGTGTATTGCGGGTGGCTTTGCAGTGGGTGTAGGGCGTAGAGGGGTGCTGCACACTACTAGGTGGGTGCCTCTAAGTCAAATTCTCACGGGTTTACATTACACAATCACCACCGAACTTGAGTTTTTTTTTCTTTTCAATTTTATTATGCTTATCACAGCTTAACCTTTTATGCAGGAAGGCCGACCGCGCGGTTGCCCACATCCAAACATACATAAACTTAAACCTAGAAACGGCACACATGCATACGTGGATTCTTCGGCATTCGAAACCAGAGGGTTACGCCTAGCGACCTCTGCCCAAGAGATTACGTTCTAATTTTATAAACAAAACCATGTCGTTATTTATGTCATTGCTCCATTGCAGCGGTTTCAAAACTTCAACAGACGCACTAAACAATACACCTACCAACAAAGAACAAGGGAGACTGCAGTATTGTAACCATGTGAACAACCCTAGGAATAAAATTGGTTTTAACACTTCCAAAATTCTCAGTCGACCCAAGACACAACATGGTAAGTAAATACTGCATACACAAACCTCGAAAAGTAATCAAATAATAACAAATTACACGTGCATATGTATGCTTTGTGGAATTTGTAGACACGTCCGAAGAAATTTCAAGTCGTTAGTTAAACCATTACTACAGCATGAGATTTGCCTGTAGCATATGCACGTCAAGTGTAACGCAACGACGTCGTCAGTGACATGGTATGCTAATGTGGTGGCAAGGTCATACCATGGATGATTCGCGTCTTAACGGCCTTGCCTACCAAGCTGGCAGCCGCGAACTTCAAATGGGGAGAATCAATGTTAAACGAAATTCCTTCTCATTGCGTCAATTTTAAACATAACTAGGCCTATTTCAAACAAGAACATTTTGATGCTACATTCTCAGAGAATATTGCTATATAAAATTATTTATTTATTTTTTATATGTAAATTTGAATACTAAATTTTAAAAAAAAAATAGTTAAACAAAATAATTGAGAAACTGTATTAACGTAGCAACATTCCTTACGAAATTTCCGTAGAATGCTGTTTATTTGAAATAGTTGTGTTTAAAATTGAAGCAATGATAAGGAATTTAGTTTAACCTTAATTCCCCATTTGAAGTTCGCGGCTGCCCGCTTGGTATGGTTCATTTCATATAAGAAGGCCACATTCTGACAGTCAGTGAGTGGCAAATTCATGTATTCAAAACAAACAGCGTGCCATTTACAAAATCCTGTATCAGCTGATGCACGAACGAACAAAGGTTAATATTACGTCTGCTATTCTGAGAGCAGTGTCGACGCACATCAGACAAGCAGAAAATACGCGGATAAGAAAGAGTTCGTAGATTAATTAATACATTTTATTTTACGTGGTCATAAAACAGCAGTTTTTAGTTTTAGAAACAAAAATTCGTGATAAAATAGTAATGTATAGGTGTTCAAAATGAGATGCACAATAAAACGATCCGTGTCCAAATGTAACGAAAAAATCGAAAGTTTCCACTCTCTCCAACCATGTGCTGCCATCTTGTGAGTTACAGGCGCGCTATCTGTTACAACATGCACTTCCACGCTATATGTTACCCATATCCCGTACTACACCCAGAAACACATTATAATTTTGTTGTTTAAAATAACGTATTTACGTGCATATACCAATGGTTTTATTTTCCCGCGAGCTCTGTATAATTTTTAAAGTAAGATATATTTCGTGTTCAGCGATTTTGAGTACAAGTAATATCTATTCGGCCGGTAACCGTTCGTCTACGTAAATTATACGCCATATTGTTGTTCCGAAAACCATTTCCTTGTTTCCTAAGAAAGTGGGACATGCGTGAATAGTTTTTAAGCAATTCTAACGTTATTCCACGTCACATATTTCCAACTCGAATATATTAACTATAACGTCCAAAGTGTGATGATAGATACAACAGACCGTCTCGCAAATGTTAACCCAAATTCATTATCTCGGACAAATTAAAAAAGAGTTACCAAATTTTTAATTATTTACAACATTTTATATTTTTACTTTTATAACCTACTTATTTTTTTTTTGACAGATGTCAGTCTTAAAATATTTTACAATTTGTTTAGCATACAGTACAATGGCAAGTGGATTAGCTGACAGCGTGTTGATAAAAATACAGCCCCGACTCGACGGACCAGCTGATGTCGGAAGGATACGTAGTCAGATGTAAACAGTGGCGCTACTTTCGCCGAGCTGTCAAAAAGTGGCCTTCTTATATGGTATAGGTTGTATAGAATATTTTTGTAATTTGTCAACACCCCGAATCTGTGTGATACAGCCACTCCGAGACGTGACCTACAAGTTATTTTTAATGTGATATAGGAAATACAGAATTTTGTGAGACCCAGCCAGACAGCAAAATAAAGTCTCGAGAGCCGAGTTGGCTTCCTCTCAGATAATCTATGACCAAGTTGCGAGCGTTGCCGCTATTATACAAGTTGGGTCACCAAACACTTTATTTGCTATTTTATACACTTTTAGAGTAGTTTCTCGAATTTAACACCAAACACATTCTTTCTTACATCCAGTATCAGGCGACCAGCTAACCACTGTAATTTTCTTTGCAGAACTCCCACACAGAACAGCAACACAACATAAGCAAGTAAATCAAAGCAGACGAGACAATACTTCAACAAACAGTAATGGGTCACCACAAAAAAAAATTTGTTTTAATCTGCCTACTATTTAAGGACTTTCCAGGAACCCAGAACGATTAGGAGAAACAATGTAAATATCTTGGCCAATGCTTTGTTTCTGACGTTGTAGTTGGAAACACGAATGACACAAATATTCTCACTCACTGCACCTCGGCCATCAAAATGATATTACAATGATTTTAGAAGTTATTGACGTAACACAATGTAAAGCCCCTGTCACACTGTCAAAATTTTCCGTCAAACTACTTCCAATATGTTTCGTAAAATAATGTTGGACAGTTATAACATCATCGAAACGTCATAAACGCCGCCATATTTGTCTGAAAAAGTTGGATGGGTTCAGTTTCCATCAAAAATTTGAAGATTGGACCGGTTATAAAATTTATTAGATGTTTGACGCTCTCAACCATTCAGAATCGTGCACAACAAAAATGGACGCCAAGAAACTTTAAAATAACTAACAATTGCTGGAAATGGATATAATTAATTTATGTAGAAGCTGTCTGGGATTGAATGCTATTTTAAGTGAATGTTGCACATAATATTACGAACTCAGAGGCATTAGCCTATTTAATTGTGCAGGAAACGTCGCTGATAAATAACNGAATGTTGCACATAATATTACGAACTCAGAGGCATTAGCCTATTTAATTGTGCAGGAAACGTCGCTGATAAATAACATTTAAATTTACTAAAGAAGCGAAAATAAATTACAACATTAGCTACATTTCCTCCTGTAATGGACTGCATGGAAAAACAAAAGCAATATCCCATTATGAAAATTATTTTAAAATAATAATTCAAAATAGATTCTTCCCGTAAAAAAATTAGACAGTGTGACGCATTTTCAAACACATTCAATAATATTTGACAAAATTTATTGGAAGGAAAAATTTTATGGCTGTATTTTGTCTTCAAATTTTTTTGTCAAATATAATTGAAGGCGAAAATTTGGCAGTGTGGCAGGGGTTTAACGAATGCAATTGTTCCATCTTTCAGTTTCACTTAAAATAATAGGTTTCCGTTTAAAAATAAGATTGGTGCTCCAAATGTTGCTTCTTTCCAGTGTCCGAAGGATTGTATCCTCTAATTTCATCGACACTCATCATTTTCTTCCTGTTAAGACATCAGTTCCATGATTATTGTTAAGTAAATATCTCGGCGGTAAAATTAAGTGGCTAATCCTGAATAATGTCAACTCAGCCGTGATGTGTAACGTTCGTGTGATTGGCATGCACGTGAATGGTTCACCCACAAGATTAAAATCTCCTAGTGACTCACAGCAGAGCACGATGTGTACTCCTCAAGGTGAAGTAAAGAACCCGATATAGCGGTTGCTCATGGAGTTACTGACACTCCTGAACATGTTCATAGTCTCAGCGCACACAGTACATGTATTTTTTTTTTAGGATGGGTGACTGCTCCGCGACAAGGCTCCACAACTACTGCACCCAGGTTGTACGATTAGCTCATGTATATTATATTCGCACTTTTTGAATAAAACCTTTGAAAAATAACCCCATGTATGACGTGTTTAGTGGTTTGCTTGATATGACATGGATCACAACCGTTTCATACTTGTGTCAACATAAAAGTACCTTATTTATTGTTAAATTGAACTTTTACTTATATTCTGTCCACTCCTCAATAACATTTAATTTATAATTGATATCAAAGAAAACAGAGAGTAAACAGGTGTATTAGTAATCCCTAGTAAGAAATAGTTCTTATGCAAAATATTACTACACCGAGTGCGCACGAATGCGTTGCATTGTCCCTTTGGTGTAATTTTGCCAATTAAGTTAAGCCTTTTTTTGCATGAGGCGAAGGAATATGCTGGAAGTAGAACTTGAGCAGGGCTTCAGGATAGTTGGAAGTAACAGCGAATCGACTATACCGTCGCAGTGGCTCCGAGCTACATACGTTCCTGTTGCAATTACAGTACCAGTACAGCCGCTTCACGAAGCTCTCCCGCCAGGACTTCGAGTGCTGGGACCACTCCGAGCGGTCGGAGGACTCCTCAGTCCGGTCCGAGCGACAGTCCGCCCCGAACAGCGGCATGGTCCAGCTACGTCCGGACCAGCTTCGCCAGATGCGCTCGACCGGGGCGGAACCACCTGCAGCGCAGCAGCGTTACGAGCGCCAAGCACGCGAGAGGCCTCCACGTCAGCCCTACGCCACGACCCTCGCGACGTCGCGACCTCCTGAAGCAGCACCGACCCAGCCCGCTGCTCGCGCCTCACCTAGTCACGAGCGCTCTGCGCCGACGGCGCAAGAACAAGGTGACACCACACTCTAACCTCTCGCGTCGAACAGGGTAAAACGTATTTCTTTGAAGTAGACACGACATTCGTTTTCTGTTGTACAGCCCAGGAGTCGTAAAAAAGGCAGCACTGTGCAGTATGTCTGTATTCAAGTCTACGTAGTAAGTCTTGACGTTTGCAAAATTTTCGGTATTTTTTTTTCGAACCTGCTAGTTCGACCAGAAGACCGTTCCACCGCTAGCAGGTGCAACGTTGCCACGGCAAGCAGACGCGTTGCAAATGCACGCAGCGTTCACGAAGCTACGGTCCTATAAGTACAGACACATAAACCACTTGCAGTAGCTCTGTTAATACCACTTAAGACCACTTAGCTCTGTTAATAAAATTCACAAATTGCGAATTTGTTTATGTGGTAAATGTTAATGTAGAATCAAAGCTGGCAAGAGAAGCACCTCTTCGTACTTTCATATTTATATTTTTTTTTCAGCAAATGAAATGACTGAACAAATTATAAAACCTAGATTCAACACTGTTACGTAATACAATTTATTATGTAAGTTTAAATTTAAAACTGTATATCTCGCATCATGTGTATGTTGCCATGTGTGAGAAGCAAATCATCCATACACTCAGGCAATATTCGGCACCGCCTGTTACTGGGGGCCGCTGTGGAGATGCGGCTAGATCACTCACTTCCCACAAAGGCGAAACGGGTTCGATTCCCGGTGAAAACGCTCACGGATTTTCGCACTAGGAATTCAGCCGGACGATGCCGCTGGTCGGCGGGTTTTCTGTGGGATCTCCCGTTTTCCTCCGCCCTCGGATTCCGGTGCTGCTCCATGCTCACCTCTCTTCACCCTCATCTGCTCACAAGACTTTGATGTTAAGAGCCGCCCAAATCTCTTCACTCACTCGTTTAGGAGGGGAAGTTAGCCTTGTAAGTAGGCTCTCTCTTGTCAGCTGAGAAAGCTTCAGACGGTAAGGTTTAGGTCTTAGCTCTGTCATCTTTGTGGCATCTTCTTAGAAACGTCTGCACACTTTTGCGAAGCTCTTAATATGGCCGCTTGGTTGAAGGAATTTTGCACGTCTGAGGCCTTAAGGAATTGGGAACGCTAGGAGCGACTGAGACATGCGCATCAACTCTCTCATCGCGTGCAAAGCATTGAATTGGCGTGCAGTCTTGCCGTCGATAACGCGCCTCTATGAGATTTTCAGTGGAGACCGTACCATTTTATTAAGTAATAATAAAAATAAAGGTTTTATGCACGTCAATATTCTTTTTTAAATGTTTTGTACTGGAATATTCATACCTAAAATTGACCGTGAAAACACCCGTTTGACCCATTTTCACTATCACAAAAATATGCTTTAGAGAGAAATAAATGGAGGAATTTAAAAACTTATACAGACGCGTAACGTTTATTAAATAGTATTCATAAGCAGACCTCACTCAGACACGTTGGCCTGTTGTTTAATAAAACGTTTTCTGCTGGAGCTGTGCACGCCGTTCAGCGGCCTACCCAGGCGGCCACCTTAAGAGCGACATCTACTTAGACCCCAAATAGAGCGCAGAGCTCCTGTCGTACAGCCATCATTAAAAAAAATGTTCTATATTTTTAGAGCGTTGTCTGCTTACGAACAGCAGTGAAGAAATTTTTCACGTCCTAGTGCTAGTTTCCGTTTTCTGTTTCCGTCTCTAAATATTAGTTTTTAAATTTAAAAAATGGCATATAAAAGTGTTTTTTAGTCATTTACTTTAGGCGTGAAAATTCTGGTACAAGCTACGTAACATACCGCAGAGTATTTATTATTACACCTTAAAATGTTAGGGTCGCCGCTGGAAGTGCTACGAGACGAGTAGACGAGTGGAAAGGAATGTACTTCATTCCGATTAGTGCTTTGCGCGTAAAGGCGCCCTTTCATTTGATGCACATTCCTAGCTCGTCCTTAGCGCTGCCACGGTTCTATTCTTTGGACAAGCTAATTAATACCTCCAACCAGGCGGCGTCCTTAGGTGCGGTACAATTAATCCGTTGATGCGTAGAACGCTGTCCACTTACGGTTACGTTGATTGAA
The DNA here is from genome assembly GCA_002778355.1 of Clitarchus hookeri. Taxonomy (NCBI): domain Eukaryota; kingdom Metazoa; phylum Arthropoda; class Insecta; order Phasmatodea; family Phasmatidae; genus Clitarchus; species Clitarchus hookeri. The sequence continues at coordinate 69,953 of NQII01002706.1, read as the reverse complement.
CAACTCTCACGTAACCTAAATTTGTGTTTCCAATTAAAAAAGTATGCTTCAAGAATTATGCCGTGTCCCCGGTTCTCGCACATGGAACTAGGTTTTCGACTTACAATTCACATGATAATTCCTAAGTCAGCCAGTGAAAACTTGCGGCAAGCCTGTCCAACATAATCTCGTAAAGCACAACCGCNCTTACAATTCACATGATAATTCCTAAGTCAGCCAGTGAAAACTTGCGGCAAGCCTGTCCAACATAATCTCGTAAAGCACAACCGCATTTAAGCATATTATACTTCAAAGCAAACATTTTCTAGCAGATAAGCTTATTTTGTGAGCAAATCTAATAATACACATGTGCATACACATGCCTTTCTAATATTTTTATGCTTACATTACTGTAAAAAAAAAAACAGTTTCTCGCCAACAACACCGACTTCTCTGTTCTGATTGGACATCGCCTCACAAATTTAACTTAAGGTATAAAATATTTCTTTCAACGCTTAAGGAAATCCCAGAAGCACGCCTGACTAGCTACGTTCAATTGGAAACCAAAACTTTCAGTTCTCTTTTACACGCCATAAAGCATTATCTAACGCTCAATTTTCTATTGTGAAACCAGCTATACTCTGTAATAGTTGCACTGTGAACGCAGCGTGTCAACACTGTGCCGCATTTAAAGGGACGTGAGAGAGAGAGGGAGAGAGAGNAATAGTTGCACTGTGAACGCAGCGTGTCAACACTGTGCCGCATTTAAAGGGACGTGAGAGAGAGAGGGAGAGAGAGAGAGGTCGAACTGGACAGTCCGCTCGTTCGCTGCTCATAGCAGGCCGGGCGGTCTGATCTTGCGAGTGCTCGAGTGACCAAATGCAGTTTGAGCGACCAAAGCGCTTTTTTTTTTTTACAAACGAGTTTAAGCGGACCATTTTCGAGTACTCGAACTCGTTTAAAAATACCACTCGTTCGTACNGTGCCGCATTTAAAGGGACGTGAGAGAGAGAGGGAGAGAGAGGGAGAGAGAGAGAGGTCGAACTGGACAGTCCGCTCGTTCGCTGCTCATAGCAGGCCGGGCGGTCTGATCTTGCGAGTGCTCGAGTGACCAAATGCAGTTTGAGCGACCAAAGCGCTTTTTTTTTACAAACGAGTTTAAGCGGACCATTTTCGAGTACTCGAACTCGTTTAAAAATACCACTCGTTCGTACNCTTTTTTTTTACAAACGAGTTTAAGCGGACCATTTTCGAGTACTCGAACTCGTTTAAAAATACCACTCGTTCGTACTGCAGTAAATGAATAGTAGAAATTAGGCTTCCAAACTCGCTGGTTCCACACCTCTAATCGGTACAGTGGAGAAAAAGACTGACGGGTGGGGCTGTTGGACTGCATGTGTGAGAGTAATATATTTGAAATAATGGCCATAGACAGATTCAGTATGTGTATATAATGAGTGTGAATTAAGTGACTGTAACCAACATAGACACTTTGATAATGACTTTAATCAGAATTGAGATGTATATAAAATATTGGGCTCACCGAGAATAACAAGAGTAATGGTGAAGATAGATGGTTTAATGTTGTAAATAATAGTTATGTATATAAAATATAAATTAAATTTAGTTCTTTTATTTGTATTAATACCTCCAACCTCCACGAACTCGGATACGCCTCTCTGGTGTCTTGTAACAGTACGTTACTCCGCACTACTGTAATTAAATGTTCTGTAGTTGTCAGCTGTGTTTATACCAGACAAGATGACCACAACTTTCTTTCTCTTCGAAGCGGTAATGGCAGCTCTTCTAGCATCAAGCACACATGCATTAACTACGAGTACACACAGGAAATGTTCTAAGTAGGAGTCTTCGCAGTTTTCATGACAGTTTCGGAGCACGTAGTTATGACATCCTATGCAAAAATATAAGTGAGGAATCAAGCGTATAACCGGGAAAATAGTATACCAGACATCAACAACGAGAATGTTTTATATTAATTTTTTTTCCCCGCGTTTAAATAGTTATTTACTGTGATTTTCTTTCCTTCAGACATCCTTAAACTAACTTGCAGTTTTAGAATTTTTGCTAATCGATGTTATCTTGTAGTTTATTTTTACATACAGTACAATTAAATGTATGTTAATATATGTCATATGTGTATGTGGTTTTGTATACGCGTGTATGTGTATGCATACGCATATACGTTTACACATAAAANAATATATGTCATATGTGTATGTGGTTTTGTATACGCGTGTATGTGTATGCATACGCATATACGTTTACACATAAAACATACATCAAAAGAGAAATCGTGTAAGTTCACTATTCAGAAATAAATTTAAAATACATACAACGAAAAAATTGTTTCATATAAGCTAATTTCTAATTTTATAGTAGACATTAAGATTTGTTTCATTTTTTTATTCCTTTTTCTTTTAAAAAAATAAGTGTTATGTTTTATTATGTAAAGTGGTCAAGTGTAACAGAAGGTGCTTAACTTCGCCACAAAAAAATAAACACGTTTTATTATTATTATATACAGCCAATTAAGATAGAGTCGAAACAACTTAGCATAATGTTGAATAACTACAGGTAGTAAGGGCCTTAAGCATAGTTTACGTAGTCAAGTTATAATATAACTAATTTAAATACGAACTATTTTTACCATTCTGAGTGCAAAACATCCAGTTAATATTATATGCACATATAAAGTTGTTTAAAATGCGAGACTTACTCAGAATCAATTCCAAATCAACTTAGTGACCAGCCTGTAAGTGCACAGTGGGTCTGTCCCATGGTAACGCTGGCAAAATGTAGGCACTATTTCTGTAGTCATAACCCAAAAGCTGACATGTCCATTTTCCTAATTTTTCAGGAGGGCAAATTTCAAAGTTTGAGTCTGCATTAAAAATCGGAATATACAAAGATGTCTTCATTCGTTAAACATATGACTAGTTTACACATCNAATATATGTCATATGTGTATGTGGTTTTGTATACGCGTGTATGTGTATGCATACGCATATACGTTTACACATAAAAACATACATCAAAAGAGAAATCGTGTAAGTTCACTATTCAGAAATAAATTTAAAATACATACAACGAAAAAATTGTTTCATATAAGCTAATTTCTAATTTTATAGTAGACATTAAGTTTTGTTTCATTTTTTTATTCCTTTTTCTTTTAAAAAAATAAGTGTTATGTTTTATTATGTAAAGTGGTCAAGTGTAACAGAAGGTGCTTAACTTCGCCACAAAAAAATAAACACGTTTTATTATTATATACAGCCAATTAAGATAGAGTCGAAACAACTTAGCATAATGTTGAATAACTACAGGTAGTAAGGGCCTTAAGCATAGTTTACGTAGTCAAGTTATAATATAACTAATTTAAATACTAACTATTTTAACCATTCTGAGTGCAAAACATCCAGTTAATATTATATGCACATATAAAGTTGTTTAAAATGCGAGACTTACTCAGAATCAATTCCAAATCAACTATGCATAAGGCCCTAAGTGACCAGCCTGTAAGTGCACAGTGGGTCTGTCCCATGGTAACGCTGGCAAAATGTAGGCACTATTTCTGTAGTCATAACCCAAAAGCTGACATGTCCATTTTCCTAATTTTTCAGGAGGGCAAATTTCATAGTTTGAGTCTGCATTAAAAATCGGAATATACAAAGATGTCTTCATTCGTTAAACATATGACTAGTTTACACATCNTAGTTTGAGTCTGCATTAAAAATCGGAATATACAAAGATGTCTTCATTCGTTAAACATATGACTAGTTTACACATCTAAGTATCGCTTTGAATGTTGTTGACCATAATGTATTACATACTATGACGTATAAAATGGTGTGAAGTACATGTTATGTTTTAGCATGGAATAAATTCGGTATTATGTCAAGTCAATATGTGACATGTCATTACAAACAAAATTAAAGACTCTAAAATGCACATTTATAATAAATACATAAATGGTTATTGTTACAAACAGCTACATGTTGAATATTTAAGTTTATGAAATTAATGAAATAGTAAACGTTTAAGAGAATACAATACACAACAAGTCAAAAATATCATTTTCTCTGTTTTCAAGTGCGTGACTCTTTCAGTCTTCACCCTTATCGTCATTGTGACGGTCAGAACTTACGCATTTTTGTCTTTCAGAAGCGGTGAGTGACTGATATAATCCATGATCAGCTGGATCAATAAGTAGTAACAAGCTCAGCAAATCATTTTTCTTGGCAGTATTGATAGGGACTGTGGTCATGTATTTTGAAGGAATTTGGCTTATTTCCAATCTGATTGGTTGGCCTCTTTTGTTGCGTCACAAATCAAGCTGATGAAAGGGTTCTTCAGACAGGGGATATTTGAAGTTGATTATACCAAAATCGATAGTGTACTGAATCCAGCGAATGTTAAGCCATTGTACCTTTTCATTATTGTTGTCTACATGTCGTCTTACTAATACTCTTTAGTAGAGACGAGAAAGTGAGGAAGTCATTTTGTTTCATTCCATACTCGTTGAATGGCTTCTTGCCCCTAACTGTATTCACAAACAGGAGCCAATCATGTGGTATTCTGATCTCCACATCCCTTTCTTCTTTGCACGTTCAATTCTTGCGTGGTGACTATCGCATTCAAGATGTGAATGTCCAGGCACTAAAACCTTTTGGTTGACAACATTCAAAGATGGATGTCCTTCAATTGCCACNATTCAAGATGTGAATGTCCAGGCACTAAAACCTTTTGGTTGACAACATTCAAAGATGGATGTCCTTCAATTGCCACTATGGACATTATCTCAACTGCTATGTTGTGATTTTGTCCAGCACAAGTATCAGAAAATATTGTCAGCTTCTGTACANCATGGACATTATCTCAACTGCTATGTTGTGATTTTGTCCAGCACAAGTATCAGAAAATATTGTCAGCTTCTGTACATTACCTGGTATATTGCTCCGAATGTGCTTGCACAGAACTGAAGCCACCTGATCATAACCACGGCCCGCCAAGTCCTCATGCCACATAAAACAGTATGAATTATCATCGACAAGATCTCGGATAGTTTCATTCATAATCCACTGTTGTCTTTTGCAGTACATTATGTCGGTTTTAAGATATGATGTGGGTTAACATTGTTGCGTGTCAAAAACGATTACTTTGCGTTCAAGTTCTATTTTTAATGGTTGCTTGTCTTCTTATTTCACTCTGTAGGCATAAAGAATACAGACCAAAATATTGTAATCTGACCTTTACAGCGTTGCGTGTCCAATGCCGTACCAATTATTTTCGTTGTCCTAGTATTATTATTTATTCTAATCACTATAAAACTGAAGTAAATAGTGAAACGCTCTCAAATTATTGTTTATAACTGTATCATACGTAACAATAACAAACATTTGCTTTCATACCAATGCTCCTAATAGCAGAAAACGAAATTTCATATCTATATTCATTTATGTGTCTGAAACTGTTTCACATTATTCAAAATGTGCATACTGCAAGAAATGTAATTATGTACTGGCATTCATATTAATTTTCATATTATTACCGACAATAAAATCAAGATATTATTTAATATGTCTGATTCTGACAACATAAACATTGAATATCTTTCTTGCCAAAATATAACTTGTCTATAGATTATAAACNATTATTTAATATGTCTGATTCTGACAACATAAACATTGAATATCTTTCTTGCCAAAATATAACTTGTCTATAGATTATAAACAGGAACTTTCAGTTAGTATACCATCGACATTGAGATTTCGGCCATTTCGGACAGGTCAGCTTTTGGAAAAAAAAATTTACAAATTTTTCTATAAAAATTGTGGCGTCAAAAAATTTTAAGTTACTTGTAACTTGTTCCAGAATGCCCGCCCATGTCTGCTGCTGCGCGCATTTTCTCAGAAATGAAGAAGGANCAGGAACTTTCAGTTAGTATACCATCGACATTGAGATTTCGGCCATTTCGGACAGGTCAGCTTTTGGAAAAAAAAAATTTACAAATTTTTCTATAAAAATTGTGGCGTCAAAAAATGTGAAGTTACTTGTAACTTGTTCCAGAATGCCCGCCCATGTCTGCTGCTGCGCGCATTTTCTCAGAAATGAAGAAGGANGAAGTTACTTGTAACTTGTTCCAGAATGCCCGCCCATGTCTGCTGCTGCGCGCATTTTCTCAGAAATGAAGAAGGACGTAAGTTACGTTCAAAAAGTTAAAACAATTTTAAATTACAAACTTTTTTTAAAACTAATTCCTTTATGAAACCACAGAATTTGGCCTGTATGTGAAAAATGTCGTTAGAGTGAAAAGTGCACAAAATCGGTTAAATTCCATCGAAAAATAGTGAAAACAGCTTTAATATTGTCATAAAAATTATACGGGTGATGGTGACGGAATTTCACTGACTTAACAGTGACTTATGCTACAGTGAAATCCACAACCACATGCACTGAGATTTCCAGTACCTTACATTGATTCACATACCAAAATAAACTTGTTAGGTGAATTTTCTGAGATAAATTTAACTTAATGAAATCGGTTATTCGCGTTTGGAATGTAGACTGGTCGTATGCGGCCTGCGGCACCAAACTCGCGAGGCAAGGACGCCACACCTGTGATGGTTCGCACCGACATTCCAGCATGACTGAGTTCCAGAGCACTGTACTTCGTTCGGAGCCTTGTCATTTTAGCCTTCATGTAGCTAACCTGGCGACATTGCACACATACTAGCACTTTTAGAATATAGACCGCATGCATGGTGTTTACAAATAAAGGCTGTTCATGGTAAAGTAAACACTCCTGAAATAAAACTTTGAAAAAAATAATACTGTTCGTATTTATATAAATGATGCACTACACACTGCCATGCAAACCCCTCAGCTAAGTTGCAGAAAATTGATGACAGTAGTTCTAAGATTTGATGGCGCTTGTGAGTGTAATATTTAAATTTACTGCCACTGAAGTCAGATTTATACACATTAAAGTAAAAATTTGCATATTGGTAACATTTACATTTATAAAAATTAGACAATTTCACTTGGATAACGCAACAATAAAGAAATCATACCCATGGAAATGCTTACTTTACATACAATGGAAGGATACAAAAATGAGAGTAAAAGTAATTCATAAGCAGGGCATTCAGAAGTGCTCAATTATCCATGAAGAGCCTATATATTTCTGAACACATGGTAAATTTATTGCATATCTACTTTCACACAGTCAATGGCCATGCTTTCGTATTTTAATGTGGTGCTCCAGCCTTGAGGCCATTCCGCAACCATGGCAGCCCAAACGGTTGGGGAAAGGGATCACGCCCTTTCATCACTGCACAGTTGCACATGGCCATACCCTTCCACAAGTACCGAGACCCTCTTACTCAGCACTAAGCTTTTGGTTTGGCCAGGGTACTGCTGTCCGTCCTTTCATGTCTCTCCAGGACACAGCCGGAGCATTAAAGCAGCTCTACTCTCAACCATTCTCAGGGAAGGGGATCCACACATATCTCTTCCAGCATACAGAGTTAACCACTGCCACCACAAGTCAAACCCTATGATCGGGAGCATGTGGGGCCAACTAATCGCCCATGGTCCTACTTAATTTCCCATGACACTTTTTGTTTATAAGAGACAGCCGCGCAACCACCGCACAGGTAAACCGCCGCTCTCCCCAAAATAAATAAGGGCCCAGATAATCTCTCGTGCTTCCGTCGAGCCCCTGTCAAGGCTGCCTGATTGGTGACTAAAACACACCAAGATCCATTACAGGTGGGGCCACGGTGGCTGAGCGGTTAACCTGCATGCCTCCCACCACGGCGAACCGGGTTCAATCCCTGGCTGGATCACTCCCGGATTTTCGCAAGTGATAATCGTGCCGGAATATGCCACTGGTCGACAGATTTTCCCGGGGATCTCCCATTTCCCCCGCCCTTTCATTACGGCACCGTTCCATTCTCACCTCATTTCATCCTCATCGTCTCTCAAGACCTCGTTGTCAAGAGCCACCCAAATCTCTGAACTGAACTCCATTACATGTCTAACTACTGCTCGCTCACAGTCAAAGAGCGTGGCAACCGCCCACCAAAAACAGGGTAAAGTCACCCCCCACTATATGTCTCATTTATCATTCCATGACTTTCTTTACAATTAATTTCTGGTTTTGAACCCCAAGTAGCTTAAATGCTCAGTAGTGTAACAGCCCACTCAGTGATTGTAACTTTTTACCCTCTGTGGCTCCGACCATCTGAACATATACCCCTTTCCAGCCAAAAGAAAACTTGGTAGCATAGGGACGGCTAGGTATAACTCAAAATGCTTAAACTCAGGGGTGGCGGATGCCGAAGCACAATTCTAGGATTATTAGAATACCTTGAAAGAGAAAGATTACGTATTACTCTTAGGTCCATCACTTCATCCACTCATATTAAGGCCATGCACAGATTACCAGGAACTGATATTATAGCGGAGTACTGCCACGGCACCACAAGTGCCCAAATGCCTTCCTCCCCAGGGAACCCCCACCTGGGGAGCCCATGACCTATGAGTCCGAGTGCAAACGAGTATAAGGTGATCGACAGCAATTCGAGGCAGCTCTAGCACAGGCATGTTGGCTCAGGTGGCGATGCTGGCGAAGAAAGTGTCCCGCACAGCCGACAACCTGGAGAAGTCGTACGCGGACTACAACGCTTACGCGCGTGTCGAGAAGCAGCGCAGGATGGGCGTGCTCGCCAAAGTGCGCAAGCTCACGTCCACCCTGCGAGAGTTCCAGGCCGCCCAGTGTAACCTGCTGCTCGAGCCGGCCATCTCGCGGTCCAGTCAAATGCGGCTGAGTCGACTGCAGCTGTAGCGCACCACGCACCCGCGCAAGGTCAAGTAGAACTTCGACATAGAGCAACACTGGGACCCCAACTGCCCCATCCGACCCCATCGACCCACCGGTGCATGGCCCGAGCCACGACCCCACAATATAAATTGAAATTGTGATGTGGCTAATCGAAAACGCAATGGAAATGGATAAAATAAAATTGATTTATAACCGAAACTAAAAAAGAAATTAGTAAATTAATTTATTTACAAATTTATGAAGTAACGCCAGGAATATAACATAAATGTGAGTATACAGACATCCCAAAATGTACATTCATGTAGTGCAAAACTGTGTTTATCATCAAAACAAACATTACACCGTTAAATTTACAAGCCCGAAAACACAAATACAATCAATTTAATTTTCCAAAATCGCGGTTGTGTAAACACGCACAGAATGAATCTGACAAAGTCACGTGGAATAGATTAAGTTATTTAAGTGTGTGTGTGTGTTTATATATATATACACACACACTACAGGTCACTGTACCAAGGAGGTTCTATACAGTATACATATGGAGAGCGCTGCTGCTGCATGTAGAGCCGGCTGAAGCCTGGGAACGGATCTTATTCCCTGACTTAGTACTCGAAGATAGCCGGTGAGAGGAAAATGTAGCCTGAAGTGCACGAAAAACCTCTAAACTTATCATGTCCTTTCTCCGAAACCGCTCATTCAAACGGTTTCATATTTTGGGAATTTACTTACAGTTTCTTCCTTGCCAACACCCACTGGTTACCTTTTTTTTAGAAATAATCTAAGACAGTTTAAGAAAAAAAATATTTACTAAAAGTTTGTGCAAAATTCTGTAATGTTGCAGCTTAAAAAGTAAGATGCTAAAGTGTTTTGTCTGAAGATGGGGAAAAAAAAGGGTACAAAATGCAGAGAAATAAAGACATTTTACATTAAGGTTGCAGAATGGTTAAGAGTGGTCTTATTTTCACGTAACGGGCTGATAGTTAAGAGGATTTTATGGTCAATGTGAATTATCTGGTATCGAGTTTAAATATTACACCATATTTTATTAATATTTTCAACATAAGACCTATACGAAATAATATAAAAGCTCGAGCCCTATTTATGTTCCTAAATTACGAGCCTAGCAACGCAGTACACTATCGCAATCAGTTGCCGAGGGTTGGAATCTCTGCAGATATGAATATTAAAAATTGCTCAATGACAAACTAGACTGAACATGCTAGTAGGATAGCTGTAACGTAATCAGTCTGTAAGAATACGTTTTGATACCTGCGTCGTTGAATGTAATATTTTAATGACTATTTTATTTATGCTGTTAACTAATTATTTACAAAATAATAACAAATTTATGTTAAAAAAGGCTACTTATTCGAATATAAACACATTATTGACAAATAAGGTAATTTACAAATGAAAAAATTCAACTAACTGAAAAATATAAAAGAACAATTCATCATAACATAAAAAAATATACTTCATAAAAATTTAGTTTAAAAGTTTTATGGATAATTAGTTAATTAATTGATAATCGTGATTCTTTTACAAGAATTTTAAAATTATCGCAAAAAAATTTAGACAAACTATAAGTAGGTGACAGAAATACCCAAACACGTACACTCTACACGAACGTACATGTTAAATGTCATAGGAAATTGGTCCCCAATGAACATTTTTATCATATACACACATGTATACATGCATGTTACATAAACCAGATTGATTATGATTCCGCTATGGAAAGTATTTTAAAGATGCATTGATCTGAATTTTTTAAGGTTAATGCTAGGTTTTACAACACACGGTATAAAACATGAAAAAAAAAAAGGTTTTGCATAAATTTTCTTGTAGAACTTGTGTTAAGAACGCATAAAGCGTAAGTGTGTAGGCCTATGTACAATAAACTGGGTACCAACTGAAACAAGTACGTATTGTTAGAAATCACTTCGATAAAAGCCATTTCACTTCTATGGGCTACTTTCCTTGCATAACTTGACATATATGTATATATGAGTATATATGAGTATTTATATAAGTATATATATGAGTATATATGTATATATCGTAAATGTGTTCTTCAACCTACCGAATACGAGAGATACTCCGAAAGAAATAAGCTGTGCATTCGGAAAAAATATCACACATTACGAGACCACTAATCGGTTATTGCTGTTCAAATGAAAAGTGCCGTAAATCTTTTATTTACAGACGCAAATTCACTTATCCCCTAGTAACTATCTAAACTTAACGGAGATTTTTTCTGACTGGCCATTATGGTAAACATTGGTATTGTCTGTCTAGATCAGTCTTCTTTTCTGTCATCACATAAACACATTCTCTTTCGAATCGCCCATTGTAGCCATAGCCTAAAAATTTTGATTATCTGGTAACATGTAAGCTAGGCTTGAGACATCTGTATATACTACATGTCACATGCTTCCATTAAATTTTTTCTTTCGTTCATATACTATGAGCTAATGGGACACTTGAGACAATAGTTTTTCGTATTTAAATTTCTGCATCAGAATTCTACAGAAAGCATCATAGGTCTAATGCAAAAGCAACAAAAACGTACGTAACCTACACAAATGTCAGAACTGGTGATCAAATAATCAAGAAAATTAGATATACAATCGTTCTCATAAATAAAAAGTTATATCATCTCGTTAAAAAAAAATGTAGTTAGCTCCAATAAACAAATCCATTGTTTGTACAGTAAATTATATACAATACAGTAATTACTTTGCTTGCATACGGCATTCTAAAGTTACACAAAGAAAAATTAAATGAAAAGTCACCTTTCCTCATTTACACACACACACATATATACTGTGTGTGTATATATAATATATATAAATATATATATATATATATATATTGAAGATCCAAAAAAAAAGTATAGGGTGCGTATGCAAATAACAGAGGTATGGAACCAATCAGAGTAACGCGATGCGGTCGGCAGCTAGATAAGGTTACTGAAGCTACAATGGCAGGTTATCAAGATTTAAGTGAGTTTGAACGTGGTGTTATATTCGGCGCACGAGAGATGGGACATAACATCTCCGAGGTGGCGATAACATTTGGATGTTCGCGTACGATCATTTCACGAGTATACCGTGAATAACGGGAATCCGGTAAAACATCACATCTTCGACATCACTGCGGCCGGAAAACGATCGTGAAAGAACGGGACAAACGACGACTGACGAGAATCATTAAACGTGGCAGACGTGCAACACTTTCTCAAATTGGCGCAGATTGGATTTGTGGACTGCCCTGCAGGATTCATGGTGTGAATTGCCTCCTGCATACCTTCAGACAGTAGTCGAGGCCATGCCACGTCGTCTTGCGGCACTTCTGCGTGCTCGGGTAGCCCTAGACGATATTAGGCAGGTGTACCAGTTTTTTTGGCTCTTCAGTATATATATATATATATATATATATATATATACATATATACATATATATGTATATAGTATTGTATTTTACACTACCAGTTACATTGTTATGGGGCCTACATGTAGGTTTATAAACCGTTGCATAATTAAAACTCGACCACCTTTGTTTGTCACTAGGCAGGGATATTTGAACAGTCATTTAGCACTAGGCTGTATTAATATTAGACAGCACAAAGGACCCAGTAAGGTTCAGTCATTTTACAAAGAAGGATCGCTGTTTCTGTGTTCCCACATTTCGTGTTACAATTACTGTTCTGTGGTAAATAGTCTCTTTTTATGTAACATATTGTAAACTTTTTGCTGCATTTTGGAGTTCGGTAAAGTCCATCAATTCAACTTATTGGAGACATCTGGCGAAGTTTAATCGCTTCGCATCTTCTAAATCGAACCGGTACAATCTGAGTGACAAGGTAATAAGATATTTAGATGTTCAAGTTAGTAAAATTGAGTACGCGTGGGTACTTGAATAAAGAAAATTAGGTGATTATCGAGAGCAAGCGAATGCCGAATCTGGACGGCGCTTATCATCTGTCTTGCACGCCAATGAAGGTGAAGTGATCGCCGGGAATGAAACCAGGTTTACCGAAACGGACTTCAGTTGCCCGAGCCAAAGAAGTTTAAACTATATAATGTATACCTAGCGCCAAGTAGAGGCCATTAGAATTCGCGATCGAGTGAAAAAAATAATACTTGCCTGATCTGTCAATGTGTCGGGACGTTTTATACAACCAACTCCGAGATCTTCATGATCGTCTTCATCTACTCGTCTATGATCTGTTTCAAACACCGATGATCACGATTTTTTTTCTTTTTTTTTNCTTCATGATCGTCTTCATCTACTCGTCTATGATCTGTTTCAAACACCGATGATCACGATTTTTTTTCTTTTTTTTTGACGTGACAACGTCTTAAATTAGGTTGCGGCTGGGAGTCACTTATGAAAAAGTGTAACGCTCGNCTTCATGATCGTCTTCATCTACTCGTCTATGATCTGTTTCAAACACCGATGATCACGATTTTTTTTCTTTTTTTTTTCAGATGTAAAATCGTGACCAAAATCTGCGTCCCTTACCTAATTGGTAGTAGGATATTTCAGATGGTNTTTTTTTTTTCAGATGTAAAATCGTGACCAAAATCTGCGTCCCTTACCTAATTGGTAGTAGGATATTTCAGATGGTACTTTAAAATCATATCTTGATAAATCAAAGCCGCTGACTTCCCCTTTTTAAAGGTATAACGAGTTTTCTGTGCTTATTTGGAATGGTATCATTTTATGTAATGTTTTTGTTAAGAATATAGAAAACATGTACTTACAGAATAAAAAGAGTGGGTCCTGGCCAGCATCATGCCTTTCAGACCTGATAAGAAAATATAGGAAACCCCATGAAGGAAACCCCATGAAAGTTACAAGTATCGTGTGTGTTTAAAGAAAAAAAAACGTTGATACAATTTCCTTAGTGTTGGGAGAATTTTTAATGAAACTCCTACGAGCTATCTTGTACTTTTTGCACCAATAAGAGAAATCGTAACGTATTCTTGACGTCACCTAAATGTGTTTTCAATAAAGAAAGAATTTGTTATTTTCTCTTTGCCTTTATACCCTGTTTGAATTGGTGAAACCTAAAATTTAATTTACTGATCAAAAAATTATGTTTTTGTTGACAGATAGTAAATTAATAACTCAACTCCCTGTCCAGACAGTACACTGACTCTTGTCTAAACCTGAAATAGTGATAATGAAGCTAAAAACAAGTCAGTATGGTTCTGATGGAAAATTGAATCAGGGTTATGATTATTACAGCAACTCAATTTCACAGAATTATTTGGGACTTCCCCAGAAATATGGTTTTGATTACTCATAAAGTTGCTGTTTCTCAGTTAATGCGACTGTTCTCCTAGTCGGTAGCAGCTTATCAACTGACTTTGCCTGATATTTCACTTACTTATATCACCGTTTGGGGCTTAGAATATTAAACGTCACTTCAAACATTAATTTTTGAAGTACTACTATTTTTGTACAATTTTTTTTAAACATATTTATTAAACATTAAATACAAATAAAGCTTAATGAAGCAGTAACAAAATTTGACATTATTAATAGATACCAGCCGAGAAGCCAAAATGGGTGGAATGGGTATACTCAGACGAACTGCAGGAGGTACAAGCGAACAGGAGGATATCCCATAATATAAAATATAAATGTCTATAACTGAAAATATATGTAACTTTTGAATCATCTTTAAGTACAGTTAACTGGGGAACTATTAATTTATAACGAAGGAACATATGCTCGTGGTTTATCATGATAACCATAACTATTGAAACACGGTGAAACACTTAAGAATGTATTAATTGAATAAGTGGGAATAGTCCGCGAAATGAGCTTGCTAGCAAGTTGAGGAGGTCCTAGCGTACTGGAAGACTTACACACGAGTTATGTGATAGTTTATTTTGTAAGCAACAAATTTTTTTTAATGTAATGCACACCCTGAATTTTCCTTTCATAAATTAATGAATCGTACTAAGTCTGTGATAGGTTCGCGTTACGTTATTAAAAGTACGCGTATCTGTATTGTAGGCATAGGCGTGCACAGCTTCCGCCTTTAGTTGGAAACCCTTGCATTATTTTGTGGCGTGGACAAGCCTTGATCGACTCCAGCCTATTGAAAAGTTCGGTGGCGTGTGTCGCGGCCAGGGTTGAGAGCGCGGCGGCAGAGTCAAGAGGAGCTCGACTGGGGGTTGAGACGCGGCTACCTTGCAGACCGCTGGCAACACAGCCCAGCTGTCAACTGTTTTCAAGGTCGCACTGGACCTTCACCCCCTCCCCTGGTGGTCTTCACTTGGCCACTCTCTTACACTCCCAAAAAATTTGATTTAAAAGGAAGCGCGTATAATTGTCTAGCACTGAAACGCACTTGTACACACGGAACATCTTATTCCATCACATCTGTGTGTTCGGTAGGGTTTTGCGACAGGCTAGCGAACCTTGTTAGAATGTGCTCCCAGATATTTGTCAATGTCAGTATGTGATTGGACACAGGGCATTGCCAGTTCGCCCTACCCGCATATGTTAGAGCTGTTCCCAGCTGTTATTGGAAGATGTAATTCTGTATTTTTTGAATATGTAANTCGCCCTACCCGCATATGTTAGAGCTGTTCCCAGCTGTTATTGGAAGATGTAATTCTGTATTTTTTGAATATGTAACATTTTATTTCTTCAGGAACAAAAATTTCTTTTTGGTTTTCATAAATGCAGATAACACGTCTTTCGAAAACTGAAAAATTAAATAATTTTGTTTGTAATTCCATTAATTTAAAACGACGATTTACCGGAATATAAAAATATTCTTATAATAATTAATTTTGCATAGTTAAAAAACTGCATTGACGCATATGATTACATTATATAGTGATCTTGTTACAAAGTAATTAAATTTTCTTCTTCAAATGATTTCGATACATTGGTAGCCTCATTTGTAGAACATGGTTGACGAATTCCGTTCTGCTCTGTATCCCCCCTACAAAATAATTATATTATTAGTTTTGTATTAATTTCAAATCAACCCACAAGCAGTATTGTATTAATCTCTCTGAACAACGCCTTAACAGCAATCAGTAACTCGCCAAATAAAGTGTTCGATTAAGGAAATAATTAATATGAATAGAAGGATTATGGAGACTTTAGCACATCGGGACCTGGGACCGGAGCATCGGAGCTGTTCGTGCTGTCGTTCCGGTCGGTTGGCGAGCATATTGAATCAAGGTGACCTTGACCTTTGACCTTGACCCCGGTGAACTTTGACTTTGTTAACCTTTAATCCAAAAAATCTAAATAAATCCAAATAAATACAAAAAAATTGCGAAAAATAAAAAAAACATCCCAAAGATGTGTTGAAAATTATAAAAATTTATTTAAAAATTATTACAAAATTATTTAAAAATTTATAAAAATAATTAACACCTTCAGAGGATCCCACTCAGCCCCNTTCCGGTCGGTTGGCGAGCATATTGAATCAAGGTGACCTTGACCTTTGACCTTGACCCCGGTGAACTTTGACTTTGGTAACCTTTAATCCAAAAAATCTAAATAAATCCAAATAAATACAAAAAAATTGCGAAAAATAAAAAAAACATCCCAAAGATGTGTTGAAAATTATAAAAATTAATTTAAAAATTATTACAAAATTATTTAAAAATTTATAAAAATAATTAACACCTTCAGAGGATCCCACTCAGCCCCNTATTTAAAAATTATTACAAAATTATTTAAAAATTTATAAAAATAATTAACACCTTCAGAGGATCCCACTCAGCCCCACCACCTTTCACAAATACGCATTCTATCTTGTGCAGCCATATTGGTTTTTCGGTTGTCATTTGTTTATACATTGCTGGAAGATGCCATCTTGGCATTTTCGCTTGTCATTGGTGTATACATTGCTGGAGGATGCCATCTTGGTTTTTTCGTTTGTCATTTGTTAATACATTGCTAAGGACGCGATCTTGGTTTTTCTTTTGTCACGTATTTATACATTGCTGAGGACGCCATCTTGGTTTTTATTATTTATTTATTTATTTTAAATTGCTAGGTATTTGGTGTGTAAACATAGACGTTTCCTCTGAAGGTTCAAGATTAATACAACTTAAAATGCTGTTTTTTTTTCACCTCGGAATATCGCTTTGTTTCGCAAATAAAATATGTAGCAATATTCGAGGCATGCAGTATATTAGCTTAAGTTCGTTACTGGGCAATTTTTTTCCCTATTTCTGTAAAGGGTGGCCTGTTTTCTCTTACCTTAATTTGGTTTCATGTGTGTGTGTGTGTGTGTGTTATATATATATAAATTCGGTGCAAAAATGTCTTATGTTTTCCCGTCGCAACAAGGGTTAAATATTTTATTCATGAAAGGATGTTTACACTCGTATTTGCAGATGTGAGCGAGTCGAATATTCTGTTAGATTTTTTCCCCCAAACGGTTTAACATTAATTGACCACTCTGTACGTGGGCGTGTAAATATTTCTAAGTATATGTATCAGCGGATAAAAAGGACTCGTTCGTTGGATTACGAAGATAATAATAAATACTCGATTCGGTACATATTCCTAGAGTTATCAGAATAGCCAACAACGAATCGTGTGCGAAATGGTAGCTTTAAATACCTGTAAAATGCAAAAATGTGTCTCGGTATGCCTGAAAAATACAAGGAATTGCTGATACCAAATGAATCTTTGCGCTCAATATAATGATTTATTTTTTTAAGTTAATACGTACATATTTGCTTGCATTATGTGTTGCGATTATTTTTATGTTTTTCGTCCACGAAACGTGGATGCCTCATGATTCTGAAAGCCCGATTCAGCGGATTTGATGTGAGAGAAAATGGCGCAACCCCTTTCCTCTTATAATGAACACACATAAATATTTTTTGTTCGTGACTGTATTAGATTTTCGTAAAATAGTAGCGCGAGTTCAGACGGACCGTCTCAAAATATTAAAAATTTTACTTTTATTATTATTTTGGCTTGCACACCACCTAGAGCGAGTTTACATTTTCTAGGTGGTGTGCAAGCTAAAATAATAATAAAAGTATTTTTTAAATATTTTGAGACGGAGCAAGTTGCTAGGGCAAGCGGGTACAAGCAAGGACTCGACCAGAAACTATCCCGGCATTCGCCTGGAGTGAATTTTAAAACATAAATTCGGGCCGAACGAGACGGGTATCGAACCCGTCTCTCCTTGAACATGGGTCTTCCCTGGTGTTGGCTTGTGCGTGCAGATATCTGTGTTTATTATCCAATGAATTAAAACTTGCATGTGTGAGAAATAAA